>PVKN010022416.1:0-15151 GCA_004027915.1 Capromys pilorides
ATCCAATACCCCAGTCATCTAAAAAGAAACCAGAATGGTACATCACAGCTTCAAACACCTGGAGAAACCACTGCATGCACTCACAGGAAACAGGAAGAAGTCTGTCCCTGTACCACCACCCTGTATCGTATTAACCCAACTGTCCTCATGTACTCACTCAACAGATACATTAAGGCTAGGCAGGAAGGTCATACAGCAATGAAACACAGAACTCCACCTCTATAAAATGTGAATATCTTCATTAGCCTATCACCCAACATTCCCAGTAGGGCTAAATTAAATAATAGATGCCAGAGTCCAGCAGGACATGATGTAGGTGATAAGTAAATGGTCACCACAACTTAATCCAAAGTCAATTAGCCAATTTGCCACTTAAGCTCAGAATAATTGCGCGTTAAAAATTGCGCACCATTTCCATAGGGAAGGTGTGGTTTCCGGGACAGTGTCCTCCTCAGTCTATAGAAGATCTGTTGCAAGGGTTTTCCCATTTAGCATCAGCCAGTGGGCTGCAGTGGGCTTTGTGTCCACTGGGAGCAGGTGGGTCATGAAGCGTGAGCTCCCTGAAGGCTGGGCGCCTGTCTCCATTACACCATCTATCTCATCTTTGGGTTCTGTGGCGGGTAGGATCTTGAGGTTCCATCTAACACCTCTTGGAGTAGAGGAGAAAACCCAGATCTAGGGGAGTAAGTCCCAGTTAGTATCACAAATAGAACGAGTGACTTTTCAGAGTCTGTTATGTCCCTGTAGGTCTCTCAGAGGTGCCCAGGTTTCACTTAGGTGATCCGTGGGCAGTATTGGCTCAATTTATTGACTTGAACACATCAGAGTCTTGGTGGTGACAGTGACCCAGGCAGTGTGGCCTGTTACTGTGGCATCCTGCATCCATTTGTAATCGCTGCAGCTTACTTATGCACGTACAGCTGGCACCGTACATATAGCACCCGGACTGTTAGACCCTGCACACACTCAATTTCCTCATTTTTTTACTCTGACATGAAAACAAAACCAATGTGTAGATAGTGTACAAGTCTCAGAGTGAAGCTTATTTTCTTGATTTTTGGATTCTGCACATAAAGACTTTCTATAGTCCCTGCTTTGAGAAGTTTATATGGAGCTACCCTCTCTCTTTGCCCAGAACTGGTGGGGTTCCCAAAGGGGACTGTTTCGGCTTCTTTTTGCACCCAGTAGGAGCTCACTGGGGGCTGATGTGTGCTGACCATGTGCTTGGCATTGCCAGGAACTCTGAGAGCAGTCAGGAGCCATCTGTCTGGAAGAGGAAGGCGACAAGTAGAGATCCCCGCAAGGGGATGTGGATGTGGTGTTAGGGGCTTTTGAGGGAGGAGGAATGGTTGCTGGCTGGGACCAGCAGTGGACATTTTGAGTTTTGAAGAAAGTTGCGGGATCTCAGAGGACAGCAGCTTGCCATAGAGGCAGACTCCAGAGTGGAGAGGCACCTGGAGAACAGGGCCTGGGAGAGGAGAGAGGTGGAGACCGGCGGCTCAGGTGACTGGCTGGAGCCAAGGCTGAATCAGTGGACTGCACAGAATCCAGAGGGGAAAGCGTGTGGACCAGCGCTTGCAGGGTGGTCTCTGGCTGCAGGTCGGCATCTGTATGGTTTACATACACACATACACACGCACACACATGCATGCACACACCACAACAGCTGAGCACAGACAAAGCACACCTAGTTTTGAATTATGTGTTCAACTTTTATTCTTTGATGGCATTGGGAAATGGATCCTCAGGGTGCTCTACACTGAACTACATTCCTACTCTTTTTTTTTTTTTCTTAATCTTGAGACAGGTGCTAAGTTGCAAAAGCTGGCCTCAAGTTTGTGATCTTCCTGCCTCAGCCCAAGTAGCTGAGGTTACAGGTGTGCTCCCCTGTGCCTAGCTTTGTATGCAATAAAACATGTGATGTTTTATTAGTGCTTTCTGGGCAGTAGTTTGAATCTACTTAGTTCTGCTTTGTGTGCATGAGTTAGGTTTAAAATAACTTGATGTGGATTTTTCTCCATAGGTTAGGACATCAGAATGCCTGTGGCTACCGAGGTCCTGAAGTCACTGTGCGCTTATAGGAAAGTCAAGCTTCTGGGCAGCAGGCCGAATGCCTAAGATATGCAGAGCAGCTGTCTCTAGCATCCTTAGACATCCAACAGCCTGGTCCACGTAGATCACACAGGTTGAAAGTTGTCTTCTTAGAGAGATGTGGAGCGCAGCTTGTCTCAGTACCATATTGAGCCCTGCTTCCAATAACCCTGTTAACCTGTGCCTTTCTCTCATCATTTCTTACAGATGGTCACAAGAACAAAGAAAATATTTGTAGGCGGATTATCTGCGAACACAGTAGTGGAAGATGTAAAGCAATATTTTGAGCAGTTTGGCAAGGTAAGCCCTGTGCAGGATTGGACAGCACGTGCCAGCGGCAGCTTCATTGCTCCTTAGGGTGGGCTTCTGTGGCCCTTGCCTCTGTCACAGCTGTGTCCTAAATAACATCACCCTTGAACTTGGCTCTCATGACTTCAGTGAAATGTGATGGAAGAGACCAGCTCCCGTCAGCACAGCGTCCATGCGCCTGTCGAGGCCACAGAATGGCCTTTCAGCATGAATTTGCTGGTGTGGGGTCTAGGCTCGGAGTGGTGGGTCAGGACTCAGGGATGGGGCTCTTAGGAAGCTGCTAGAGGCCTGTGAACTAGATTGGCCCCCTCATTCTGTGTCTTTATGGAAAATACCTGGAAGGACACAGTTTCTTAGGGCCTTTGGTAGCATAGCCAACCCTGTCCCCAATGTCTGAGGAGACCAGGAAAGATGCTGGCCAGTGCCTGTCAGTGCTTTCTGACCTGAGTACCTGTGAGACAGCAGCAAGGTGATCCCCTGGCTCTACTGCTGGAACAGGCTGGAGCCGAGAGCCGAAGGTCAGTGGGAAGCTGAGGAGGGGATGGGGCACACGCATGACAGATGGAGGATCAGGTGGAGAGGTGCGCTGAGCACCCTGGTGATGTGCTCGAGGCAGCCTCCTTGCCATTGGAGCTGGGCATAGGCTCTGCCTGCGGGCCTGGCCTCTCCTGGACTCTGTGTGGCTTCTCCCCTCTGGCTGTCGTGAAAATGCAGATCCAGGGTAGCCAGAGGGTGATGGAAGTCTGAGGGCCGAGCTGGAGTCTGTGTCTTCCCTTCCGAAGGGCAAGGTGGCCTCAGAAGACACGATGCCAGTTCTTCTGTTGCTCATTGACTCCCACGATGGCTGTCAGGCCTGCCAGAGGGAGAACGAGGCACTGCCACCCACGGGCCAGCCTGCAGGTTCTGTGCTTTTGATTTGTCTGCCCCAGGCGATGGGTGGCTGTGACTCTGTCTCCAGGTGAGAGCCCTGACCTTTGTTTAGCCTCCAGATGGGTTTTTTCCTGCTTTGCATTTATCAGAGACCATGCTTCACATCCCTTCAGACTGGTTCTGAGGAGCAGGCCACTGTGTCACTGCCCACACATGTCCAGTACCTCTCTCTCCCAGTGATTTAAAGCACTAAGGACATTTGCCCATCACCCAGTTCCACCCAGGAGTGGAAATAATGAAATGAGACAAGTCTGTCTTGCGTAATGGGAAGCTGCAGAGGGAAGGCCCTTCTTACTTTCTTCCTGCCTTTAGAACACTAATCCAAGGGTAGTGTTTGCAAACAAGAGGCGGGATTTCTTTTTCGAGCCATAACCTGTCTAGGAATCTCATGGGCCTGTTTGTAGGTGTCAGGGAAGTTGACACTGCCTAGCTATTAGAGTGTTCCAGACAGGCACACACTTGCCAACACACAGTGCATCTCCACACCCCCCACCCACCCCATGGGTGCCTTTCTCTCCCCAACTTTCCCCCTTTCTTTCTGCTTGTCTTGTGCTTCATGAACACTTACAGTCATGACCCTGTATGCCAGCAGTGGGATGCTCTGCAAGCTTTGGCCATGCCCGCGACAGCTCCCAGCCCGGCCCTGAGAACAGTTGTCCTTTTGTCTGGGAAGCAGTCACAGAGCGTCTTCCCTGGCATGGCACTTGCCTGATGTAGCCCAGTTAGTTTTGCACTAATGTGTGTAGATTCCTGCAGGATGTGTAAACTTACCAAGGGCTTCATTCAAGCAGTAGGGAGGCTTTTGGATGGATCGAAACCATAGCAGTTTCTCTGCTCGTGCGTCAGCAGCTTGTTTAATACATATGCTCTGCTGATTTTCTGGGTCTCTTCAGAGGAGTTTGTTGCAAGCTTGCTGGTGGCTGGTATAACATCTGTGGCCCCTTGGGCAGGGCTCACCACCTCTCAGGATTCTGGTGTCATTCATTTGAATCCAGAATGATCAAAGTAAGGAGAATCTGCTGCTAGGCCTTAGGGGCCATGAGAAGATCCAGCAGCTAAGGAAGGAGGTAACAGCCATATTGAGGAGCTGCCTCTGCCCCTCAGTAGTTTACATTCTGGTTGAAGGAAGCAAGACATACTTTTGAACATACAAACACACACACACACACACACACACACATACACATACACACACATGATCTCATACATGCTTTCCCATGCCTGAGATATGCTCACATAGAGGCACACACATAAGCATATGTGAAGTTGTTTGGACCTGTCTTTTAGCCAGCTGCGATTAGTGAGGTGTAAATTCTGTTATTTATAGCAGGTGCTCCTTCAGTGTCAAATTCTGGGCCAGGCCCTCCGCTTCCATTATCTTCTGTCGTTTTTCTGTGGGAGGCTGCTAGTGGCATTCCCAGGTTGTGCATTGTTACACAGGGTCTGGATAGGACTGCGTCTTCTTTGGCTCAAGGTCATAGCTTCCTGGGAGGTAGAGCTGGATGCGGACTCCTCCTCCCAGGCTTGTCTGATAAGAGGACTGGCGGAGGCAGTGGGGACTGTCGAGGAGCTGAGGGGATGGTGTCCCTCCAGTGTGCCTGGGGCAGCAGTACCAAGGGTCTTGGACATTTATCTTCTCCTTCCACCTGTGCAGTGGATAGTGGTAAAATCCAGCCCCCCCCCCCTCCTTTTTTTTTTTAGTGCAGGTGAATAGTAAGGGTCAGGGAGGAAAGTCAGCTGAGGTGACCCAGGTAAGGCAGGATAAAAGCCAGAGTCACAACCTACTTCCTCTACCCCTGCCTCTAGACTCCACAACACCCCCCACCCCAGCCTCCATGCAGGGTGTGCTGATTTGGAGGTTCCTTCACTGTCACTCCTGTTCTCTGCCTCTTCCCTTCCTGCCTGTGCGGCAGCCACTCCAACTGTTTATTTCAGGTGGCAACCGAGATGGTAAGACTGTTATCAAGGGGCTGAGCTAAGGAAGTTTAAATATGTCATTACCGTAAGTAGAGTGGGTACAGGATGACACACCGAGAGCTTTAAATAACTCAAATTGGAGTCTTGTAAACCCTTTGCGCTTCTGCTCCACCTTCCTCGCAGAGTGCTGAGCCTGCAGGTTAGAGACCTCGCCACTTGTTTATGTCAAGAGGAGATCATGGAGCGTGGCTGTTGTGCAAAGGAGCAGCTAACTGAGGTGGCCGTCCTGCCCCCAGGTAGCTGTGCTGGTGCAGTCTTTGGAGAAGGCTCAGGTGGACAGCCAGTCCCCCCTTCCTGCTAAGCCTGCGGTGGGGTGACCCCCTTGTGACACTGATGGGCTATGTACTTGTGAGCCTCAGTTTCTTTTCTGGGCGAAGGAGTTGAAAAACTGACAAGGTTGACACCCTTGTGAAGCTACTGGCTGTGCCAACCACGAAGTTTTTACTGCAGCTACTCACTTCTCCCGTGGGAGGGTGAAAGTGGCCATAACCAGCGTGTCACCAGATGGGTGTGGCTGTGCGCAGCATACAATGTTATCTATAAAAAGAGATTGCAGTTACATTTGATCTATGGGCCGAAGTTTGCTGACCCCTGAATAAAGGAAGTTCCAAGGAGGTTTTACGCTTGGAAAATCAGTAATGTAAAGAACCAAAGAGAGTTTAAATATAAATAGCTTTTAATTCAAGGCATTTATAGACTGCAGCCCAAACAGTACATTATCAGAGGTGGGGAGCATGGAATATAATAAGCAAAACCATCTTAGTCACGTTAGTGTATTTCTGGACTTCATGATTCAGGAAAAGTGGCAGGATTCTTTATTTGGAAAAAGGCACTATTTATAAAATGGAATCCTCATCCTGTGAGAAAGACGCAGAAAAATGGTTGTTACTTGGCATTTTTCTGCTCCATGTACTGGACAAAATCAGTGAAACTTGGGATTGTGGAGGTTCGGATTATAATATGAAGACACCCTGTGTGTCAGTGTTTCTAAATTGGAGTCATATGTGCTTGGTGCCAAGCCTCGAATGCCTCTCAGTGGTGGGTGACATAGCTCTTTATGTAGGAGCTGAGAAAGGAGGAGTTAAGATCATGTAGCCCAGGCTGGCGAGGACGCGTGGGGTCACTCAGCTTTGCCCCACATCCCCCTTGACCTGGTCTTGTTTACAAATCCCAGGCTACTGTGTCTTCTTCCTGGGGAGCAGATTTTGTTCATTTGTCAAAAACGTTGATCATGAGTAATTTATTTAACTGCCCTGGCTTCTTGTGGACATTATCTGGGTTGATGATTTCATATACACAGGAGTGATAGATTTAGGCCATTTCAAAAAATGGCAGGTAAATGATGCCCTGATAGGCCCCTGCCACCCCAGAGGATGGATGGATCGGCCTGTTCTCCACACAGCCGCCCTGAAGAGCCTGGCTTTGTAATTAAAATGTAGTGGATCAAAGAAACTCCATGTACACTGGTTTCCTGTTCTCCCCTTCAGGCCCCTCCTTCAAGTACCAGTTTCTTACATTCTCACTTATAGGATTTTGGAGATCAAAAAGAGGCCTTTTAAAGTGACTGAAGCCTTTGCTTTATCCAGAATGGAGCTGTTCCACACCTTCCAGCTGCCTCCCACAAGGACAGGGCTGCTCGGGCGCCCAGCTCTCGAGGTGACAGTGGCTTTATAGGACTCCTGTGAAAGCCAGGCAGCCTGCGTGCGGAGGCTTCCAATTATACTTCACATGGTGAACTGTGTAATTAGTTTGGAAGACTTATGCTTAGTCATTGGTTTATCCTAATCGGCTTTGGCTTTCCCCAACAACAAAGTGAGCTTATTTTGCTAAGCTGAAACGACTCTGCACCCTTTGTCCTGCCTTTTATTGTCTCATTCCTTTCATTCTGTTTTACTGCCAAAGTTCTGTTTCATTAGGCCTACAAGTCATTTCCAATTCAGTGGGCTGCTACAGACCGGCCTTTATCACTAGGCTGTCCTGGTTCCCATGTCCCTTCTGGGCCAGTGCCCGGGCCTGTGGCTTGACGTGAGGACTTTAACCCCTTCTTGGGCCAGCCCGTGGCTATGAGAGTGGAAGAAAAGGCCACAAGGAGACAGTTTGGAAAGTCGCAGGTCTTTAGGGTTCACGGAAGGGCAGCTCTGGGGAAGGGCAGAATCTCCGGAGCCCTTTCTGTTGGCTTTGGGCGGGTGTGCGCCTGTGACTTTACTTGAGCTCTAGAGAGTGGTATATTCAAAAAGCTTTTTGGAATAAAATTAAAAAAAAAAAAAAAAACAACTGAAAGCCGGAATGAATTGGCCTTTTAATATAATGAGGTCGTCTCATCTAGTCCGGAAGAGTGGGGGTCCTTCAAGCGCTTTCTGAGGGTGTCTGCCTGTTGCTTCCTAGCCCCAGGCTTTAGGGGCGGATGTGATGGTGGTGTGTCCAGAGCCTTTGCTCAGATACTCCTTTTGATACCTTCTGTGTCAGTATAGTACCTAGAATAAAAATATTATAAAGGCTTTGAAATTTGAAAGGCAAGAGAAGTACGAGAAAATACGTAAGCGAGTTATCGTATTCCCCCAAATGGACTGTGATCTGAGGTAGAATTTTATCACTTCCAAATGTGTGTTGCAGATAAACGATGGGGGGTTTTCTCAGAGGAGGCCTGGAAAACAAAACTCATGTATGTCCTTTGTGGGTGTGGATTGACTGGAAAATGGACACTCGGCTTGCCTGGCCTTACCTGTCACCTGTTGACCTTCCACCCGGGAGTCTTGATTTTTCCTGGAGGTTCTTCAGCTGTAATTGCAGAATGGACTGGGAAGAATAGTTTTCCTCTTCCAAGAGCTATGCTGAAGACTGTTTTTGGGTTTGGGCTGCCTTCCTGTGAGAGCACCGAGCAGGGCCTGTCCTACCCCCAAGTGTTATTCATTCTCTGCACTGTGTCAGTTCCACCTTTCAGAAATGCATCCTATCAGGAGGGGACTTTATTTGACCCTTGACATGTGAAAAGTTTTCCTCAGCAGGCAGGAAAATGCTGCCAGGCTGAGGACATAGAGTAAACCCCCTTCACCTCTCAGGGACTATAACACTTCTGCCAAATAGCTTTGCCTTTTCCTGGCCAGCTTTGCCACCCTAGACCAATTTCTGCTGCAGCCAGTGGAGGGTGGCAAGTTGGAAATAGATTGAGTACCCTAACCTCACTTTTCCTAAAGTTCATATTTTTGCCTCAAAAGAATTCCTGAAAAAGATAGTGGGTTTCCAGGAAAACTTCCATTTTCCTTTCAGTGTATAAAATATAACCAGCTGTTGTAGGCAAAGGCATCAGACGTTATTATTGCTCTGTTAACAGTGTTTTAAAATATACAAACAGAAAAATAGAATGCCTTCTGGGTAGCAAGCTGGGAAAATTTTGAGATTATGCTAATCAAATGCCATGTTCGTTTGCATAGTAGGTAAAGGAAGGAAGCCCAAACTTTCCTCCATGGCTGTTTAAATGCGTTTCCCAAAATGGTTTGGCAGTATTTAGTTTTTTTGCTCCTGGACCAAGAGGAAAGAGGCCAGGGGCAGAGGAGCCATTGGACACCAAGGAGTTAATGAGGCCAGCACTGGGGAGTGAAGTTTTTCCACCAGCTCACCTTCCCAGAGTCCTCCTGGAGGCCTCTGAAGAGGTCACTTACAATAGAGTTGTTAGCATGAGAAAAGAAAGCTTTCTCTCCCTAGATGTAGTTCAGTGGGAACTGAAAGTGTACCAGAAATTATGGCCCGGGCTTGTGCCAGGGGGTGCAAGGGGTGGGTTCTTAGGGAAGAGAAAGCACAGTTCATTTAGACTTGGCATAGAAATCGAACTGCATTGTTTGATAGAGTGAACATTGATATGGAGATTCTCACCCCCTCCCCCTACCCTGTCAATAAGATACCCCATTACATGGGTCGTAGATGCTTTTCTTTTTTCTTCCTTTCTTTCCTTTTTTTCTTTCCTTTGTCCCCATAGAAATAGTCTCTGTAGAATGACCAGATTTGTCAAGTTACTGCCCTCTAAATTTTTACAGCTCTGTGTTTTCAGACTTGGTATTTGTGAATTAGCTCAAAGTGGGCTGCCAATCTGGGCTTTATTTACATTTGAAGCCATAATAGCAAAGGCCCAAGAAAAAAATGTTAATATGCAGCCAAAGCAGAAGGAGGTGGATTTCTGACTGTTGCTAACCTCACCACTGCCTTTAAAACTAATCATGAGGCACACGGCTGATATTTAATAGCTTTTAGCTGATTATTTTTCTTCTCCTCCTTTTTCTTTTCTATCCAGGTTGACCTGGGTGTACTTGAGCGGAAATGAAGTCATCCAAATGCTGAATTAGAATAATCACAGGCCTCTAAGAATGAAATGGAAGCAGAGATTAAATGGTGGAGGGAAAGCCGACATTAATAAGCACCGGGAAAACTTTGCATAAAATAAATAGATAGGATAGATTGAATTTGTAGACGCTGTTTCCCCTTTGCCTCCACTTGGTGTTGTTGTCTTGGGAGAGTCAGTTACGGCAGAGTGGGATTTGGTGTGCCTCAAGGCCACATGCTTTTTGCAGCCTAGGTGACGACCCTTTCTTTGTAGGACACTTGTGTGACCATGATGTTTCTAGGATGGAAGAATCTGGTTGGAAGGTCTGTTGCTGTGAAAGGTTGATGATTCCTTGTGGCAGCCTGGGGCCGGGGTGGCTGGAGACAAATACAGGAAGAGAAGAGGGCAGACAGTATTATTACTGCTGGATTCCTACTTGTAGGGCCTTCTCCCCCTAGCCTGGGCAGGAGGAAGGTAGGGTGTCCAACTGTCCTGGTTTTCCTGGGATTTGAGGGGGTTTCCAGGAGTGTAGGACTTGCAGGCCAGATCAATGTCACCCTCAAAAAAAGAGGTAGGAGGAGCCACACCAAGGGCTGGCTCGGCGGCACTCCATGGCTGCCTCCAGGCAGACTGAAAAATGTTCCTTCCTGTGTTGTAGAACACTGACTTCATACCTATTTGCATTTGGCCTGCATAATCTAACCCAGCCGCGGGAACAGGAGCCCGCCCAGGACCTTTGCAAGCGGCCTGGGGAAGACAGGGAGGGCAGACCTGGTGTCCCCAGGCCGGGGGTGGCTTGTCATGGGTTTGGCCTATAACACCCCTTCCGGCTCCCGCTTGGTGATTGTTTCTGTGACTCTTGAAAATAAAAAATTCTGTCCCAGTGTAATAAAAAGTGAGCTTCTTGTACTTAAAGAGCAAAATAAGGATTTAATTAGATTAAAAAATCCAGCAGAGTGGTTTGTTTACAGGAAGTCATTTTTTAGGTGGTCTGTTGTAGGAGATGTAATTTGTGCAAGTGGATTAGTTGCAAATTAGAGATTTTTGGTGGTTGAGGTCGCTAACGGTCTTTTATAATTAGTGGCAGAGGTAAATATTTTCTGACTTGCTTATAGCATGTTAGTATTTAAAAAAAACAATTTAAGGTGTTTTTCACTTAAGGGAAAAATAAATGAGAGTGTTGAATGATCAGAGACAGGCTTCTTGCCCTCGCTCCCAGCTTTCTTCTAGAATGTCCGAAGGGCTTGGGAAGCCACAGACGCGCTGTGCCGGGATCTGTAAAGGACCTGCAGAATCTTCCGTGTTGGGAGCAAGTATCTCATTTTTGTCTTTTCAGAAGGCCAACTCATTCCTCTTATTGATAGACCTGTTTTAGTAGCCAAGCAGGAGAACTGATTGGCATCTATGTTCAGATTCAAGAATTCCTGTTTGCCCTAATCTTTTCTGGGTCTTTTGTCTTCTAATAGTCCCAATTACTTTATTTGTAAGACCTCCTTAAGGTTCGGAAAACAAAAGTAGGAAAGCATAGGTGACTTCTGCCAAGCCCCTCAGCCAGATAGAATTGGGCCCCAAGTTCACAGCCGGTCCTTTTGCCAAGAAGGCCCATGTTTCTTTCCCTTTGGGAGATACTGCAGCGGGCCCCCTCTTGTGAGTGTATCATGGTGATTGTTTCTGTGACCAGCAGTTTTTGGTGCTATAGAATTATTATACCACATCATCCTGGGATGACTCTTTAGGGTCACTTGTTTAAAACGTGTTATAGAAGACAAATTTTATCACACAGAATGCAAACTTTGCACAATACTTTTTCAAAACCAGCAAGAATCTGATATACTTCAAGGTCGCTGCTAGCTGCATCAGTCTCTGTTCCTACAATTAGGGTCTATGAGTAGAAAGGTCAAGGCTCCCTGCTTTCTCTTGCCTAGCGTAGGGGCTGGCAAACTTTTTCTATAAAGAGCCAGATAATAAGTATTTTTAATAAGTGGCCCAGGTGGTCTCAGCCCTGCCACTGTATCATGGCAATAGCCAAAGATAGTAAGATCATTTCTGTGCATGGTTGTGTCTGTTTTCCAATGAGACTTTATTTATAGAAACCCAGAGCTTTTCCAGATTGACCCGTGGGCAAGTGCTTGCCAACCTCTTGATCTTTAGGCTATTGGCCAGTGATAAGGGATTGCACGGGTGGAACTCAGACTGTTGTGTCTCATGCAGCTCATCTGGATGAGCTCTCTAAGCTTGGGAAGATAATTTCATTTTGCTCCACCTCAGCTTCTTTATTGGGAAAATGAGTATGATGGTGGTACTTAATGATAGCACTGTCGAAAGGATTAGACAAGCTAGAGCACCCACAGTTTTCAGCTGTTGGACCATTAGCTGCTGTTATTTTCCATCTTTGAGACTGAGGTGCTTTTGAGACTCCAGAGCTGCCCCTTTAGGAGGGCTGGCCAGCAGCAGAGCTGCTTGTCAGTGTACCAGCCTCCGCGTGCATCCACGCACGCATGGATGCACGTATGTACGCGCATGCACGCACACGTCCGCTTTCATCTTTCCCATCCATCCTCCCGTGAGTTTACCCCTCCGTTCTTCCACCCATCCACATCTCAGAAGATGACACACGCTGAGAAGTCCCTCTTGGATTTGTGTAGCCCAAAGTTCAACCCAGCCACCTTGACGCTTCTAGTTTGTAGAACTGACATCAGGTTGCTCTGGCTTTGATGGAAAATGTTGAACCAATGTGAACCAGAGGAGAATTCTTCTGGCTGGGCTCTGTGGATGAGCTGTTTTTAACTTTTTGAATAGCTGAACAGTTTTTTGGGGGGAGAAAATCCGATCTGGAAATTGTCCCAGTATCACTTAGCTAATGTTTATTAAGACACATTTAAGTGTATTGATTCACTAATGTGTTTATTGCATTTATTTTGCCTCAGGAGAGCTTTTCACATCCTCATTTAAGTTTTCTTTCCTTTTCCTTTACATAAGATTCTCATAAGCTTGTTTTCCTGGCTTCTTTTGAATTTATAGCAAGTATTAAGGGATGGGAAGATGTTAATAAACTCAGTGTAAAGCAGGAGGGAGAAAAACCTGTAAAAACAAAAAGCCTTCAATCTTAAAGAGCTCCACATGGTGAGACTGTTTCGTGCAGGGAAACAGCCATCCTTCCTTATTAGGCCCAGGAAACGTCGCACCTGCAGCCTCTCATGTCATTCATTCAGTCATCCATCTATCCATCCACTCATTTAGCAGATCTTGATTATCTTCTGAATGTCAGGCACTGAGCTGGGAGCCAGTAGCCCATCAATAAATGGAACAGACTCTGCTTCCTTGCCCCTTTTAGTATGGGGCGGAGAAGGCGAAGGACCAGCCCTCAAATAGCAAGTGATTAATAAAAAAAAATTACAAGGTTTGTCATAAAATAAATCAAGACCTGAGATGACCCATAATGACAATATGAAAGGGGGAAACGTGGTTTATCAAGAAAGAATCCAGATGTGTGCAGCCCCCTTCCCTCGACGAGCCTGCAGACTCCACCAGGTGGGGCTGGGCTGCGTGCTGGCCGTGTAGCGCCGGGGCCGACCCATTCATTACGTGGCGGTAATTAGGGCACAGTGTGTACTGGCAGAACGAGCAGACCCCTGTAGCAGAGGGTACAGTTGTGCAAGTCATTAGAGAAGGAGTTGCAAATGGTAAACTTACATTTTTCTTTTTTAAATGGGGTTTTAAGAGAATATATATTCATTTATCTGGAGAACATATGTGAATTTGTGCATAATGGTTCCTTGCAGTCCAGAATAAATAAGCTATCTGTGCTCTGTGGCCATGGCCTCGCGGAACTGCCGCCTGCTGAGCTGGCGAGCAAGGCCCTTGCAGAGCAGCAGAGGCTCAGGCAGATGTGGGTGAGGGTGGACACCCAGCTGCCCATAGAAGGGAAGAGTGGGAGGAAGGTAAGCGCAGCATGTGTTTAGTCTCCCGGCTCTTCACTCTGATGGGTCGACAGGAAAAGTCATGACCTCCTGAGTGTGTACAGGGGTCTTAGGTCTTAGGAGGCTGAGGTTTTCTGAAACCCCAGGGTCCTTGACTCCCCTAGGCATGTGCATCCTCAGGAGTGTGTGGGGAGTGGAAATGGGTCCCGCAGCATTAAGCCAAAGCTTGAACATCTCTGACTCTGGGAAATCTGGCTGTGGATGGGGAGGGCGTGTTGGTGAGGACATTTTTCTTCACTGGAGGGACACTGTTGTCACTTATTGCCAGACTCATGGGCATTATCTGGATTCTGGGGTTGATGCTGAATCAAGGTTCAAATCAAGTAGATCGAGCTTTTGAATCAGGATGTCTGTGTTTGTCGTTAACACTGATGCTGGGCTTTTGAGTTAACGGTCCTGAAGCTTGTTTCTCGTCTGTTATTTAGGGCTATATTGTCACTTATGGGGGGGCCTAGAAATGAAACAAGTTTGTCCAGGGTCTGCTATAGGGGAGCTCAGGGATGGTCCGCCCCTCCCTTCCGAATTTCCAAATCGTAACTTTCAGAGACAGCGCCTCAGAAAACTCTCTACCTTTATCTGCACAAAGCACTTCCTCATGCCAAATAAATGGTCTTAACTTCTAAGGGACTAGTTTCAGAGACACTCCTTGTCTTTATCTCTCACTCTGCAGTCATCAGCTCTCTGACAAATTCCGCGTCTCTGATCCTGTTAGATTTAATCCAGCTGGAACTGCTGTGGGGGGAGGTCGATGGGAGAAATTGGCTTTTTCTCCTCTTATGCTAATGAAGTGAATATGGCAAGGAGTCACAATATTTTCTTTCCAGGCAAAGAAATGTTGTACTAGGAGAAACAGCATGCAGGGGAAGCAAATGTGATCTTGCTGGATTCTCTCGAGGGAGGAATGGAACAAACTGTCAGTTTCTGTTGAGAAGATAATGCTCTCACTATGATAAATGCCAAGTTTCTATGGGGAGCCACCATCCTCGTGGTAACATCCCCAAGTGCTTGGTGCAGGAAAGCAGATCTTTGTGGCGGGCTGGTTTCCTTGCAGTGAGAAATGAGTCTAAAGCAGATGAGACTGTGCATTGAAAATATTCTTTGAAGGCAGCTTTATAAAGCTAAGTGCAGAGCCCCAGTGTGGCCTGCCCTTCACGCAACCTACGGGGGCTTCTACCACCGTAAATATTTCTTGCATGTGACTCGGATTAAGGAGGCACGTGAGATGGGAAAGCTGCCTAAAATAATTTCCCCTCTCTCAGGAAGTCGCCTCTGTAATTCCCTTTTAGGTGATCTCAGATGAGATCAGGCCGTTTCAGGGTGGTATGGCCGTAGAGGATTTTCTAAAGGCCTACTGTGCTAGAAGTTGCTAGAAGTTCTCAGACTTCTCTACTGTCTGTCTACAGCATCATTTCTTAGGGAGGGTGTGTCTGGGTGTGTTTTATTGAATATTTGAAGAGCCCCCATTTTTAGTTGCTCTTCTGGGGCTTTTATGCTGGTCTCCCTGCCTGCTTCTGCATGTGTGGATTGTCCCTTAGGCACATACTGCAGC
>PVKN010022417.1:0-15159 GCA_004027915.1 Capromys pilorides
GTGGGCCTGTGCTGCAGGCCTGGGGATCGAACCCTTGGCCTCTGTGCCTGCTTGCAGTCACTTTAATTCAGAGAAGAGGTTTATTTAGGTTTACACTGAAGTCCACAGTCAGCTGGCTCCAAGGCAGAGTGGCATGGTGGAGAGGCTGGGCGGAGGAAAGCCTCTCATCTCATGAAAGCCAGGAGCAGAGCACCCAGCAGCTCAGGGCCAGGAAAGGAGACACCTCCTTTGAGGTCAGGCTCGCAGTCACCAACTGACCAGGCCACACCTCCCAAGACCAAGGCAGCTTCAACACCTCCATAATCCAATCACCTTCCACAAAGTCTCATCCCTGAGCATGTAAGACTTTGGAGGGGACATCCAGGTATAAACCATATCATTTGCTACGTAGTAGACACAAAATAATGTCTAAAAATATATGTTTGGATTAAAACAACTTCAACTGATGCTAACAAGTAAGCCATGTGTTTCAAATGCTATATGCAGTAACTTCAAGGAAAGCCTGAAACTTGGTTTTAAAAAGGCAGTAAAACAAAAAGGACAACAGAAAAATAAGCCTCACTCATTTGTAAACTTTTTTCACTCTTACAAGCAGTT
Source organism: Capromys pilorides (assembly GCA_004027915.1). Taxonomy (NCBI): domain Eukaryota; kingdom Metazoa; phylum Chordata; class Mammalia; order Rodentia; family Capromyidae; genus Capromys; species Capromys pilorides. Next base: position 598 of record PVKN010022417.1, read on the forward strand.
TCAGTATCCAGGCCTCAATCTCTGGAGTCTTACATATTTGCACATGGTTCCTCCCAAAACTGAACACAACCTGCAGGATCTGGAGCAACCACGGGGCACCAAGCCTTGAGGGTCAGGTGCTTATTGACTTGCTTTCTTTTCTTTTTCTTTCTTTCTTTGCTTTTTTTTTTTTTTTTTATCAATAGGCTCTATAAAACCTGAAATGTATACCCTTAGTCTTACAAGAGAAAATGGCATTAGCATTGAGTGTTGGAGACTTTGTTCTTAATAAGATTATTTTATTTTATTTGCTCAGCCTGCCCTGAGGGTGGGGCTGGCACAGCATGTGGTACAGGGGATTGAACCGCAGTCCCTGCAGTTGCCTAAGCTTGCCTAAGCAAGTGCTTTAGACCACTGAGCCATCTCATTGGCCCTATTTCTTTCTTTCTTTCTTTCTTTCTTTCTTTCTTTCTTTCTTTCTTTCTTTCTTTCTTTCTTTCTTTCTTCTCTCTCTCTCTCTCTCTCTCTCTCTCTCTCTCTCTCTCTTTCTTTCTTTCTTCTTTCATTCTTTCTAATGTATTTGGTTGTTACAGGGTCTTACACACAGCTCAGACTCATAGTGATTCTCCTGTTTTTCAGTCCCCCCAGTGCTGAGGTTATAGACGTGTGACACTACTCCTGGACTCTGTGGCCAATTAAGTGTGCTGGGGACTGGGGTTGACGTAGCATATGGTGCTGGTGATGGAACTACAGTTCCAGCACTGGCCTAATCTTGCCTAAGCAGGTACTTTAGTCCATGAGCTATCTCTCTGGCCCTATTTATTTATTTGAAGAGAATAAAAAGTAGTAAAAAAAACATTAGAAATGATAGAGAATTTTATTAAATAAGATGGTAGGAATTGAACCAAGGTTGTTACATTGGATATTTTTGTTGTTCAGATTACCCATATAAGCATGCAAAGTTGGTCAAAAATTGAAAAGAAGGAAAAAAGATTTAAGCATTAATTTTCCTTTCAATAGACCAATAGAAATGAGCTGTCCAATTATTCAAGTTATCCTGTGTATATACCTACATTTCTTCCTTCTCTCTTTTCTCCTTCCTGTGATCCCAATTGTTCCTTCTCTTTGAATAATTTCTTTCCCTTTCTTAGTGTCTACTGTACAAAAGGGTGAACTTTATAGTATGTGAATTGCATCTCAATGAAGCAGCTATTGCAAAAGGTAAGGTGAAAGACTATCAGACTGATTTAATCACTTCAAAAACGATGCTGATAGAATTACATGAGGAATAAGAAGCCAAGTTTTAACTAGCTGTGTAACCTTGGCCATGTTACTTCTCTGCCTCAAACATTTTTTACCTGCTAATATGTGCTCCATGGGGTCATTATGATGATTAAATGAATTCATACGCATAAACCCTATGGAAGACTATTCATCACACAGCAAATGCTCAATAAGAGCTAATACTTCTAGTCATTATTAACATACCAATTTCATTTTCATGACTTAAGATCTCTTGGATATAATAATTATGTTCTGTAAGCATCACTCCAATTACTCCAGATTCAGAACTACAAAAATATGGATGGTGAGCACCCCATGGAGAAGTGGTGTAGGCCACAAATAGGATGTTAAGCCAGTAGCAGAATAAACCTTATGCAAGAATGAATGTTCATCTTCATAGAAATGGAGGCCCTCAACCAAGTCAATGGAACTCCATGAAAAACAGGAAAGAAGAGTCACTTCCATGTGTTGGGAAGGTGGCCATAGTATTTTATCATAAGACAAATCAAGGCAAAAATGTACTCTGTGGCCCAGGTAAGACTTTATGTCAGTGAGGTGATCAAAAGACAGATGATAGCTAACAAAGATGGTTGAGCCAATTGATATCCCACTGACTGGTCAACTTTAGCTCAACAAGGTTTTGCTGGCCAGGATCTTTTAGGAAGGAGGTGTTTGGTGCAGGATCTCTCAGATAACTGCTGTTTTCTCTGTTATCAGTAATCTTCATGCAGAATTATTTCTAAAATTATGAAATTTCAACACATTCCTCACCCTGTATTTCCCACTTTGGTGACTATGATCGTTCTGTTCTCTGCTATTTGTCTCTGAGCTGAGCACCTCTGACCCAGGCAGCATGGTTCTCTAACAGCTGTGCCATTGTTGCTGCTATGTGCTGGGTGATGGACAAGATGGTCTTACACCTCTGCTCAGTGCCCAGGTCCTTCTTCATTTAAAGGGCTATAATCTTTACTGGTCTCAAGGTTCTTGTTTTTCATGAAACTGAACAATGACTTTCCTGAAGGCATGCACTATTAAAATAGCTATCTACTTTTCCTGTGGGCTTGGCTCAGAGCATTGGGTCTGGCATGTGGTGGTAACAGAGAGAACAGGTGACTCATGAGCACACGGCAATGTGCAGCTGAGTTGGAAGGCATAAAAGCCTACCTTCATCTGAAAGTTGTTGGGTGCTGGCAAAAGAGACCCAATCAGTAAAGCCCCAGCCATGATTCCGTCTCCTCTCCTGCCTCCTCCCTGAAGTCCCTGCACTAACCATGGGCTGCGAGTCAGCTTCCCTCACTGCTTCCTAGGGCATTTCTCATGTGTGGACCATCGAAGGTCACTCTAATGGTGCTTTTTAGAGGTACCGGCTCCCCTTAGCTCCTTGGAGTATTGATCTGAGGGATGATGGAAGTACTCAGCCAGAAAAATGTCTCAGGGTCAGTTCTCATCTGGTGGCTGCAGTATGGCAGGGTTCAGGCCTCGCCTACCTCAGGGCAGCTTTGAGAGACTCTCTGAGCCCCAGTGCTCACTGAGGAATGCACTAAGGTTCACATTTGAGGCTCTGGCTCAGGTCTCCTCCTTCCTCCCCCTCCTGCCACTTTTTTGCTCTATTTTTTTTTTCTTCTGTATTTAGGGCAGGGTCTACAGGGTCTCACTATGTAGATCAGACCCATAGTGAGTTTCCTGTTTTCAGCCTTCCAAGAGCTGGGATTGCAGGTGCATGCCACCAGGCCCACTCTTAATCACAGTCTAAGTGTGCTCCATGAGTGGGGCCAGCACTGCACACTGGGGATTGAACCCCGGCTGCTGCACTTTGCTTAAGCAGGCACTTTAGTCTGCTAAGCTAAAAGGCCAGTCTTTATTTTTTCATTCTTATTGGTCTCTTCCTAAGGGCACTACAGGAAAAGCCCCTTCCCATAAAGGTCCATTTCCACACCAAATCAACTTCAAGCAGTAGGATATCATCGGGGAGCCCTTTCAGAACCCCACCAGGCACATGACCACCATGACAAGGGACCAAGTCACCCAGGCTGACTTAGCCAGAAGTTGAGCTGAAACTGGAAGGCAGAAACAATTCTGTGTACTCATTTCAGACACAATCCTTGAGGAAAGGGCAGCTTTTAGTCCCTGTCTTTTGAAATTCTGACTCTGGGGTCCCTGAATGGCCATTTAGGAAGCTCTATCATCCTGATACTGCTGTATGCAGGTGCTCAGATGTACATCCTCCATTGAGCCAAATTTATAGCCATCTCTCAACCCCAAAGTACCACACATGTGCATGAAGTTGTCTTGGGCCCATCAAACCACCATTCAAATACTACCTGGTCACCTCCATCACTCCTATGGGGAGGAGCAATACCACGAGCCAGGTTCTAAACAAATTCTTCACCCACAAATTATAAATAATATATGTGTTTTAATTGGCTAGGACCCAGCAGGTAACCAGAAAATCCCCACCCAGGAATCTCCTCACTACCTCATTGTCACATTCTGTGCCTTGTTGGAGTGAGGCAGGCCAAGAGATGAGTGTCTGGGGTCCGCTTGACCCAGGTGAAGGCCTGGAGCAGGGAACTTGTCTCCAAACATCTGAGCTGCAACCATTCTAGTAGAACTGACCTCACTCAAACCTTTCTCAAGTATGTTTCCATCTGAAAGGCTTCAGGGTTTTGCTTTGAGGAAATGAGCTGGCAGTAAGTAAGTACATAACGAAACCAATGCAGAGACAGGGTGACTTTCCAGGCATGGAGTAGAGGACAAACTTCTGTTTCCCAATTCTGGAGAATGGATTTACAAGGAATGAAGATCTTTAGGTTGTAACTTAAAAGCTGGAGGTATATTATTTAACATGAATAATGACCTATGGTCATGGTTTTGGAAAGTAGGGCTAATTTAGGTATTTTTCCATATTGTTTCCAGAAATAAATCCTAGGTGTTAGACTCTCTGTCCAGATTTTATGTGTAGAGCATATGGCCACCTCATTACCCTTAGGTTTCTTTTTCCAGATCCTCAAGCTATCTTGAACAGTTGTTACTGAACTGCTACTGACTGAACAACTGCTATTCAGTTCAGAGTCCGTGCAGCGTCATGGTTTATCCCATCTAAATGCTCACCACAGCTATGGCCATTCCAGGTACAGTGCAAACATCAAAAGTCTGATGTTATTTCTGACTTGCTTTCGAAAGAAAGCAAAAACACCAAAACAAGTGCGAACCAAAAACAACGTGGAAAAAAGTAATTTCAGCCAGAGATAAGTCAGTCAGTTTACAGTTGACCATCAAGTCTGGACCCCTGAAGCAATGAAGGAAGCTAAGATAGTTGAATCCTAACTGTGTACAAATAGCACAATAGTTCACATACATGATCCTAGTTCGCAGAATTGTTATGAAATAGGTATGGTTACTCTGTTTGACTGGGAAGGAAACATAGACTATGTGAGGGTTAATAACCAATTCAAGATTTTGTAATGAGAAAGAGACAGGCAAGAGAGGGAGAAGGCAGGTAACAATCAAACTCCCAGTCTGAGGTCAAAATGATGAGTAGGTGTTAAGAATTCCAGGCTGTTGTAGCTGTTTACTCAAGAGAAACAAATTCTGCCCACCAATGAGGTAGATTTTTCTGATGTATTAGACTACCAACTGCATAGCACACTGCTGTCTACACCTACACACATATTCTGTGAATGTCTACTCTGAGACTCAAAACTTATCAGTGCCTGTGAGGTTATTGGTTTCTTGAAATTTCAAAGCCATGCATGCCATTAAGTAAGTGATCTATTGTGCAAGCAAAATATTAGACCTAATTCTATGTTCACATCGAAAAAATACATAAGTACATACCTAGACAGCGGTGGCTACTGGAGTGGCCCATGCTGAACTTGTCATCAGAGGCTGGAGAGGCTGAGGAGCAAAGGAGCAGAAGTATAAGCAGAGGAGTCCCTCTGAGGATTCTGCATGAAGACTTCATCTCCAAGCTCTCCACCGGAGTCACCACCTGAGGGCTGCAGTGGCAGCCAACAGAGAGGCAATGAACAGAAGAATCCATGCTCTCACCTCCACTTCCTCTTTATTACGCATCTTCTCACCCCTTCCCCACTTTTCAGTAAGTGTGAAGCAAATAAAAACCCATAGGAACACTCACAACACACAAGCCAGTAATCCAAGAGAGAGACACAGGGTCTAGGACTACAAGGGGGCAAGGGAGTCTTTGGCATGCAGATCCAGGTTAAAAATAGCAGAACAGAGGAAAGCCCAGGTTTCACAGGGTAGCAATAACACTTCCGCCTCCTCCACTGAAGTCAATGACCATAAACGGCTGGGATCATTCTGTGGGCCTGCTTGGGAGGTGCTTCCCCTTTCACTCTTGCATAATAAAACCAAAGTAAAACTAAAACTGAGGGGAAATTGCACCCCAAGCACATAGTCCTTCAGTGCAGAAACTATACTGCATTATTCTCACAGCATATGTAGTTGTATGGTGAGGCCAGTCTTTTTGTTTTGTTGTTAAGGAATATTCTGAGAGAGTAGCTTCTTGGCTCCAGAGAAGTCTTTCATTTGGTGTGCAGAGCATAATGGTAGTTGATACAACTGGATTTTAAATGAAACGAGAAAAATAAATGGTCAGGATCAGCCAATTCATATTTATGTTTGACTGAGTGGATTGCATCTATGTTCCCAGGATTTCAAAGAGCAATACTTTTTACCTGGGGGTGATTTGTCCATTTCTAAGAAGCTGCTTTTCTGCTTTGAAGGTGACAATGAAACACTGCTTTTTATAAGCAAGAAAAACTCCTTAGAAAGATCATAGATAAAGTAAAGGCGTTTAATCTAAATGCTGTGTTCTAAAATAAGACACAGTGAAGTCCTATGCTGTTGTCAGACTAAACCAGAGGACAGGGTCAAAGTACCGCTGACTAGATAAGAGATCATGTGGTTCTTTCTGTCCCTGTTTAGGCCTCAAGGAAAGCTTATTACAGACTGTAATGTATTATAGAAGACATTTATATTGGCAGCTCTTCTTTAAAGACTAGAAGTTTAAGTAGCAGACAGAGTTCTAGAGCCCTATCCTTTTCAGTCTGTATGAAATATGAACCTTTGTGTGGCTTGAAGTTTTTCAGGCAGGTATTCACCTTACCAAGGTAATGGGGCTAAAATTCTCAAACCTGCAGCAGAGAGTCACACGTGTGAGTGTTTCTCTCCTTGAAACCCCAGAATTGGATGGACTAACAAATGCTGGGGGTATTTGGAAGTCCTCGGCCACCCAGGAATCTGTGACTTTCTTGAGAAGATGCTGCTGTTGCTCTGGTTCTACACTCTGTGATCAAAGGAAGATTTGAGGGTCACTCGGGCCATCATAGGGGTAGAGGCTAGACATGGAAGTTCCAGAGGCTTCCTGGGGAGATTTGATATTGAGTGATGCAGACAGAAAGTCCCATGTTCAATCTGCGTGCCTACATTTCTCCTCTGAGGAACATAAACTTTGTCTTTTTTGTTTCCTCCTTTTGTAGGGAGAAGGAAACCATCTGCCTCATGGGGTGCTGGAAGGACTCAGGCAGATGATGTACCAAGGGAAGAAGCACTGCATCTAACGAGAAGTCCGTGCTTTTAAATCAGAGCGCCAGTTATTTTCCAGCAGGGATGAGATGGTACTGATGCTCTTCAAGAGAGATCTAAGGACATGATGATTGTGTTACAAGTTGTGATGTGAGGGAGATGCTATAGGCACAAAGAGGGAGTATTTATTGAATTCTTTCTCTGTGCTTGGTGAAACTCCAGGCATACATGATCTGGTTCATCTAACCAGAGGTTGGGCAGGGATCTTCTGAGGGCTCATTGAAGATCATTCTGTGTAGGCTGTGGGTCCCCCAGGGACCTCTAGATGTGAGCAGGTCCAAGAAGTCTTGGGGTGGGGATAATTTCTTAGTGTAAGGCTGTGGCCAAGTTTATGATATTCATTATCTGTATGTGAGTTGGGCAGTTCTACCCAGACCCTTCACAGGGATAATGAGCCCTAAGAATGTGTGCTGCACTTCGATTTTTGGACTGCCTTAGTGAGTACTCTGATGTGGCTGAGCATACTCCTTACCATGTCTGGGACTGAGATTCTTCCACTGGAGAAGAACACAAGATGATCAGCTTCATAGCATGTACTAAGGTAGTGCATGACATCATGGGTTTCAATGAATGGAGATGCTTTCCATGATTGGAGGGTGCAATTCTAGTGGAAAGATCAAAAGAGCATTGAAGAGACAACAGTGGTTTTGTACACTGAGCTGATGGTAAAGTGTGATACATACACACTGCCGACAAAAGCTCAGTCCCAGCCCTTACACCACTTGCACATGGTCCCTGTTCCTCAGGCTGGCTGCTGCCATCTCTCCCAGTGAGGCTGTCTTTGTTCATAGAGCACTGAGTGTCAATGATGTAGGATCTCTGAATACCCTGCTGGAAGGCTAGAACCCACCCATAATTGTGACAGTGCGTCAGACTCTGTATGATGTCCCCACAGGACCTGTACTGTCAGACACTCCAATTTTGATTTTCACAAAATCTATTCTTGAGAGTGAAATTTCTTTCTTGAAGCGCTTTTATTACTTTGCTTAAAGAGCCCTGATTCAGGCCTCAGCCTCTTTCTTTACCGCAGGAGGCCAAGGACTGATAGCCTCTTGACATTGCCCCATGGTCTGGCTGGCTCTGTGTGAATACACCTGCTCCCTGATTACTTTTTGACTTGCATTGGCCTCGACCATCTCATTCACAGCAAGCTCCTTAATCAGAAAGAATAAAAAAATGGGAAAAGGCCCAGGCGACAGAAGATACAGTAAAAGCCAGTGCAGTTACAAAGGCGCTACTGTCTGGTTTTGTTCTCATTCTGCTGGTCAGGTTCATGCTGCCCTCTTGCTGCTCCTGGCTTCCTGAGATTGTCTGCTGCAATCCTTGCTTTTCCTTTTACCTGCTTGACACAGCTCCTGTGCAGATGTCCTTATTCTAGTTGCCTTCTGCTGTCCCTTGAACCTCAGCCCTCTGCTAAGGATGTGTCCAATTAGCCTGTGTCCAGGAAGCACACGAGCTGTTTAAAAGATGACATGGGTCAGGATGGGGACACTGCATGGCTCTATGGCTTCACAGCTTAGTAGTTGTGTGCCCTGGGCAACTTGCTCTATTGCTCTGATTATCAGTTTATATAGCTATAAACTGAAGGTTATAATTCCAATATTATAGGAGAGTTGTGAGGATTACAGAGACAGCATTAGGGGAAAAGCATTAATAATACATGTTAGGGAAATTTAAACCTGGCAGTGAGGAATAAGAAATGTCTCAGGTGACATATTTGCCAATAACTAATCAGTTCCTTACACATGACATACACATGCTAACATGTCACATCGTACCCCATAAATTTGTACAGTCACTGCATGTCCAATGAAAATGAAGATAGTTTTTAAACTTAAGACTAACAGTGAATTCACATGACCTTTCTTATGATATGTTGTGGATATTTTTCACTCTATCTATTACCTTGGAAGGTTTAAATGGATTTGTCTTAGAAACACAAGTATACAGTTATAAGGAACAAAACCCTGGAGAAATGATGTGGTAGATTTTTGATAACTGGGAAGAGTTTTTCTGCTTGGAAATTGCTTCCTTATTGCATGTGTTTAAAAGATGTCAACTGTGGGTACAGTTACTGGTGGAAGACTATGAAGACTAAGGCACTCTTCCCTAAGAACCATGCAAGTAGCTCACAGAGGAAGAGCCAGGGTCATTCGGGCATTATGATGCAGCAGTCGGTGACACAGTGACCAGCCAGAAGTGGGGTCTAGGTTCCAACCCCCTTTCTCCTCCAAGGCAACCCCACTCACTCATACACTTTGGGATTCTCAAGTATTCTAAAGAGGCAATCACACCTGTTAAGAATGAGAGTTTTGTAACAGTTTTATTCAGTCTTCAGAAGTACATGTGTCAGATAAAGTCTGTCATTGGTAATTCCAACTACCTCCTAGCCAGGATGAATTCTGTTAAACAGAATTTATTTTGTCTGCTGGGCATTTGACAGCTTAGACAAGGGTGCTGCATCCAGTGAACCGCCGTTTATAAATAAGGCAGAAGCATATGGATGCAAGAGCAGAGAAAGAAAGAGGAAACGGGGAAGCAGCAACAGATAAGCCAGTGGGTTCTTCTGGCTAAAGTGCTGTGAGAGAACTGGTAGGAGGTGGGGTAGCACAAAGTCTGCACCAATAGAAAGTCTGATGGGTTATGGGCTTGCTCTACATGGAAGGGATGGTGCCCTGCCAAAATTCTTACAGATTTTTATGGAAACCAATGGGGAGACTGGTCCATGTTGGGTTCACAGCAAGGCAGAGTTAATAAAATTAGAGGAAGGGACCACGTGAATACTCACTCCAGGGACTCATAGGGATCTCAGGGAGGGCTTTGGGATCCCTTATTCTATAGATTCAGGGAGAATGAACTTAACCACTTTTACTTAGGTCTCTAAGTTACACTTAAAGACTGGCGAGATAGTTCAGCAACTAAGTGCCTACTTAGGAAAGCAAAGGGACTGGGGTTCATTACCACCATCATATACTGTGCTAGCCCTGCCCCTGGGTGTGCTGAGCCAGGCAGTGAAATTGGGTGTGGTGGTGTAGGCCTGCAATCCCAGTGCTGGGGAAGCTGAGAACAGGAGGATCACTATGAGTCTGAGCTGTGTAGTGAGACCCTGTATCGAATACATAAAAAAGTACAGTTAATTTGAGTGTGAATAATCAAATAAGAGCAAGTAAGTATGGTTTAAGCAAACTTAGAGATTTTTTGTTTATTCACTAATTTGTCATTCACATTTTGGGACAAGTAATCTGAATGTAGGCAGCTCAAAGTCAGTATGGAAATCTCAAAGCATCTCCAGGGACATCAGTTCTAATTTTCTGTCCCACTGTTCTATGCCCATCTTTAATCCTGAAGATCAATGAAGATTTAAAAGGACTTCTATAGCTCTAGTAATTATGACTGTGTTCTAGGCCTGAAGTAAAAGAAAGCAGAGGAAAGCTAGTAGAACTCATGCCTTCCCTTAGGAAGAGATTTCCCTTAAAGTCTCCTTCAACTTGGGTGTGGTGGTGTCCTCTCATTGGCCACACCTTGTTGTAAAGAATGCTGGGAAACAGAGTCAAATGTTCATTTCTAGCTGCAAGGGAAGCCAGTACAGGTAGTATTTATTCTGTTGGCAATATGCTTAGCAAACAAATCAGGGATTTGAAAAGGGAGTGTGTTGGGATTTGCAGGGAGTGAAGTATCCATCATGTGTCTCACCTGTAAGTACATATTTGTGTTTTTATTCTGAATTAAATGCATTTTACTGCTTCTGTTACAAGATTCAGAAGGAAAGAGAAAGCACATGGTTCTGTGTAGCCTTCCCAGTGGGTTTTTTTCTGAACACTGAACATACAAGTTTCCCCTAAAGGGGCTTTCCCTACCCCACTTGTCCTGCACTGCTTCCGCTGAGACTGCTGTGACAAGTTGTGCTGTAGATGTGAGGACCAATGTCAGTATGACAGACTCCTGCACTACTGGACATTTACAGTTACAATTTTTATAATTAATAATCTTTTCTTAGGGTACTTTCGTGGGGAGAGCCCAACAAATAAACATGTAGGCTGAAGTTAAATAGTAATAAAACTGCTAAAAACTGATTCATATTTCAGGGGATGTTGTGAAAAGTGATCATTGTGGTGCAGGATCTTCATGCTCCCTGCCTCTCTGGGGAGCAGCTGGCTGGTTGATCTGAGGGGTGAAGTCACCACACAACCGGCAACTTGAGAACCGGCCTCTACCTCACCCAAAGAGCTGATTCCCCCTCCCACTGTCCCTGAGGTACATGCAAGCTGCAACACTTTTTTTTTTTTTAATGAATTAAGTATATTTTTGCATTTTAGGTATACATAGTGATCACATTCATTATAGAGAATTTGTCCTGGTACATGATGTAGTGATGTAGCTTAATTCTTTCTGCCCATATTCTCCTACTCTTCCTTCAACACCTCTTCCCCCTCCTTATTTACCAAAGCTTTGTTTCCATTTTTCCTTCTTTTTCCATCATTGATTTTATTTTCCTTTCCTTCCTTTGTCTCTCCTCCCTCCTTAGTTCTCCTTCCCCATCTGAACTCTTTCTCTCTCTCTCTCTCTCTCTCTCTCTCTCTCTCTCTCTCTCTCTCTCTATATATATATATATATATATATATATATATATATATATATCATCGTCGTCGTCGTCATCGTCATCGTCATTGTCATCGTCATCATCATCATCATCATCATTCATTCACCAGTTGGTGGGCATTTAAGCTGTTTCTAAGACTTGGCTATTTCAAATTCATGCAACTATAAACATGCGAATGCATACATTGCTGTGTTATAACGTTTTTAACTTTTTCAGGAAAATTTCAAGAAAAGGAATAGCTGGGTCAAATGGAACCTCAGTCCTAACTTTTTGAGGCATTTCCACACTGATGCACAGTGGTGGCACCAGTCTGCACTCCCACCAACAGCGCAGAGGGGCTCCTTTTCCCCCACAGCCCCACAAGCGTTTGTTATTGATTGATACCTTGATAATAGTCATTGTTTCTGGAGTGGGATGGAATCTCAGTGCTGTTTTATTTGTATTTTGTTAGTGAGCAATGATGTTGAACGTCTTTTCATATATTTGTTTGTCATTTCTACTTCTTCATCTGAGAAATGTCTATTAATTTCAGATGTCCATTTTTGGAATGGGTCTTTAAATTTGCGGCCTCCGATTCTTTTAAGTTCTTTGAGGAACAGCTGGGAAAACATTTCTCCCACTCTGTGGGTTATCCCTTTAATCTGTTAGTGCTTTTACTTGCTGTGAAAAAAAGCTTTTAATAAGAAAATATGCCAGTTGTTGATTCTTTGTGAGACTTCCTGTGTGATTGGGGTTTTGTTTATAAAGTCTTTGCCTACATCAATATCTTTAAGTGTTCTGCCATTCTATTTCCAGCTGATTTGGTGTTTCTGTTTTTATATTTATTTGTTTGTTTTCTTTTTTGCTCACAAATGTTCACAGCAGATTTATTCATTTTGATTTTAGTTTAGTGCGTGATAAAATATATGGGTCTTATTTTAATATTTCACACATGAAAGTCAGTTCTTCCAGTAACATTTGTTAAAGAAAGCTATCTTTCTCCCAATGAGTGTGTTTAGCATCTTTGTCAAAGATAAGGTGGCTGAGTAGAACTGGAGTTGTTTCTGCATCTTCTTAGCTGGACCACTGATCTTCAGATCTGTTTTATGCCATACCATGCTGTTTTTATCATGGCATTTCCACAGTATAATTTCAAGTCAGGGATTGTGATGCCCCCTGCCTTGCCTTTGTTGCCCAGCATTTGTTCTACTTTATTATATGCTGTATGCAGACCTCATGGTAGGATTGAAGACTGGTCTCCAACAGCTCAAGTTGTTGTGTCAGAAGTTACAAAAGGGACATGAGAAGGATAGGAAGTTGTCCTTATAATGTGGAATTCATATCCATAGCAAAATACCTTACTGGTGTTTTCAGTTGTTATCCATTTGGAAAAATAAGTAACTAGCCCAAATATATTCCCACATGCTCAGACTTGGTGGGGTGGAGCATGCCTGTAATATCAGTTACTCAGGAAGCTGAGACTGGAGGATTGTAGGTTTGAGACCAGTCTGGGCCACTTAGGGAGATGGAGTCTGAAAATAAGAAATAAAAAGGCTTGGGGGTAGAGCTCAGTGGTAAAGAATGATTGGATTCAATTCCCATCATTGAAAATAAACTACTATGAGTTATTAAAGGAAAGAAAATCTATAGAAACACAGCTCATGATGAGATTAAAGTGAAAATAAGAAGTCATTTTAATCTAAAACACAACAGATGGGCACACTACTGTGCCCCGGTGCTGGGATCCCAGCTCATAGGCCATTCAGCATCATCCAGCATGCAGCAGCCTCACCAGGTATGCAGTGACTGATCATGGGGGAAGAGGCTCATGGTAGAGCAGAATGGGAAAACGCGTTAGGGCCCACAGTAACACAGTGGAGCAGGCAGAAGTGTCTCTTGGAGTTTATGTAACAGCAAAGCATTCGAGGCATTTACTGTGGCTCAGCGCTGGATCCCAGAGTGAGGCCAGCAAAGAGTGCAGACAGGGCTGAGTCTGGTTCAAAGGCAGCCCCACAGTTGTGGGGAACAAAACGGGAAGCCAGCTTGCAAGGTGCCCGAGGGGAAAGTCTCAAGTCCTGCAATTTCCTCCAAGTCTGTTACAATTTCTGCAGTAAGATGACAAAGTTCATTTCCTGAGGCCCAGCGCCTGACTTAGCCCTGGGGAGTGGAGAGGCTGCTCTAGTGTTGCTTTGCAGAGGCCACACTCTGAGGCAGTGCTGCTCTGAGGAATAGGAAGGGAGAACACCTCCAGGTCCTTATCACCTGCTGGAGGAAAACCCCCAGAGGCCTTGTCTTCGCCTTCAGCAGCTCCCAGGCACCTGCCCTGCCCTTGGGTAGGGCTGATAGCTTCATGCCATGATTTGGGAGAAGTCTCAGGAAGTGGAAAAGGGTTCATTTAATGGTAGATAGCAGAGCTGGCCAAGGGCAGCTTGCAGTGCGCCTGGTCCCTGCTGGACAGATTTTAGAGGGGAGTCATGGAGTGAGCAGCACTTTTCCACTCCAAAAAGCTATTATGAAAGTGGCTCTGCCACTCTGCACTCCCTCTCCCTGCACAGTTCTTGAATATGTGCATCCAAGTTCAACACACACAAGGCAGGACCCCCGCTGAAGTGCTAAGGGAAGACTGAAATCAGCAATCATTCTTCCCACAGGGAAGAGTTCAGTATGAAATGAATTCCACTTCCATCTGTGTCCAGCTTTCTGGGCTGCTCTGGGGCATTTTAAAAGAGGAGTGAGGGAACAGGGGCAAATGCAACTCACACCATGGGTATATGGGGCCAGCCCAGGTGCAACCCATCTGGTTCTTTGGAGTAAAGACAGCTTGTGTAATGAAGAGCATGGAGGAAACGGATTATCAAGTACAGGAGATTGAAACCAAACCCATTCTATCACCCTGTACTAAAATAAAAGCAAAATGGATGAGAGACATGGATAAGGAAAGGGAAACTTGGAAAGTGCTGGAGGATCACATAGGGAAACGCTTCAAGTCACAGGCATAAATGAGGACTTCCTGCACAGTACTCCAACAGCACAGGAAATATTACCAAGAATCAACCATGGGACTACATCAGGCTCAAAGGCTAAGGGATGCTTCTTGAAATCAAGTCCCC
>PVKN010022418.1:0-15163 GCA_004027915.1 Capromys pilorides
GTTTATCAACAGAGATGAACCATAAGGCAAAATAAAGCATTTTGTAAACTTTTAAATGCATATAGAGATTGATCACAAACCGTTATGCAGGGTATGAATGTGTAGTCTTCAGGTTCTTTCACTTTTAAGTCTTGGGTCAATGGAACCACAGAACTTCAGGACCAAAATGGATTTGATGTCAGAATTAATGGTGGTAATAGTGGAGGAACCAAATCATAGCACTGATTAGTTAAAATACATAAAATATGGATTGATGTAACTACGTTGCAATGATTTTGCCGTCTCTGGATAGCAGATCTAGGTAAAGTCAGTTGATAATAGTTGGGAGACCTTGCTGCTGGGGTTGAATGCCACTGTGAAGGCAGTACGTACATGATGGGCATAGCTGTACCCTGGATGGCCCAGAAGTGCCTGGAATGGCAGTCTGCTTGGATATTTCTTACATTGTAAGTAATTACTGCAAGGTGAATTGTCTTTTCGAAACTACCAACAGAACAATCTTATGTTTATACAAAGACTTTTTAAAAGCATAGCTTTAACACAGTATATAAATCAACAGATAACCTACTCTAAGCAAGTTTTAATACTTATAGCTTATTATCTTTAGAAAATGCAGGAAAGCTGGTAGATACATAATCGATGATGGAAATTTTTATTTTGATTAAACACAATTGGTACAATTTAAGGGAATGAATTTGCATAGCCAGATTGGGGTTAAATCTTTTTATTAAAAAATCAGTTTGATACATGTACATCTGGATGCAGCAAAGCAGTCTTTTTCTGTTATTGTAAAAGACTACCATCTATTTTGAACAAAACATTCACTCAAAAACATGAACACAGAACACATTTCAAAATATGACAAACATTAGTTCACTTATACTATAAAAAGACTTAATTGCATGCTGAATATTAAATTTTTAGATTAAAAATAATCCATTTTCTTAGTAATGTAAACAGTAAAACTGAGTTAAAGGGATAATTTGTAAGAAAATAGCTCTTTTAAAACAATGGCCAAACAGATTTCTTAGAATTCAGATTTGCTTTTGATCACAGGAGGACTGACAACAGGAAATGTAGCCACAATTCTCCAAACTATCCATCTTTCAAGGAAGCCTTAGTTTTGTATTGTAGCTAGAATTCCAATACAGCAACATAAGGGTGTAATAGTGAACTGTCTCTGGGCAAGAAAAGAGAAGCACACAGTTGTTTTGGCATATTTGTGGAGGTGAAAATGTAGAGTCCTTCAGCATCAGCTTCTTGGAGGAAGGGGGTTATTCTGGGACACTGGGAGTCCTTACAGTGTGGGAACAAAACCCCAAACCAGTGCACACACAGACACCAGCATTCTTCTGTTCAGGGATGGGGGCTTGTGACAACTATAATTTTTTCTCCCCCCACCCCCATGAACTATTTCTTTTTTAAAATCAGACTGTATTAGTACATTTTATAAATTTTTAAAAACTTATTTATTTATTTGGTACAGAGTCTTGCTACACAACGTGGACTCACAGTGATCCTCCTGTCTCAGCCTCCCCAGCACTGAGATTATAGGCATGTGCAACCATGCCTGATTTTGGTGGCTGGCACAGTGCACCTGGGGTTCTGGCGCCAGCACTGCATCTGATCCCTAGGCAATACTAGGGATCCAAGTCGGGTTTTTGCACTTGTCAGGCAGGCACTTAGATTGGGGAGCTATCTCCCAAGCCTGTTACATTTTAACTATCCATAGTGAGGTGACAACTGTTAAGAACTATCGGCAAGTAGATGTTATCATTTGTATCTAGATGTACCCCCAAAGCCTCATGTGCTAATAGACACAGATGCTTGAAGGAGGCTGAATCATGGGTGTGTAATGCTGTATTAGGGTGTGTGATAGCTACATTAGTTTAGCATAGTTCTGGGTGTGCATAATGGAAGCCTCAGCCTAGGTGTGGCTGGCACCAAACAGTAGGCTCATGATTTGGATTGAATGTAAAGGGACAGAAAGAAGGCAGGCTTATTACTGCTGCTGCTACTTCCTACTGTCCCTGCTATGGACTGTTTCTCTTCTGTGGTGCCCCTCTGCCATGCTACCTTGCCTTCAAGACAGTTGTTTATGGACTGAAACCTCTACGAACTGTGAGCCAAAATAAATCTTTCTTCCTTTAACCTTGGATTCCAGGTATTTTGTCTCAGCAGTGAGACAGTAGGGTAGAAGTGTATCATTTGCAGTTTTTTTTATCTTTTAATCATCATTATGACTATTATCATAATTAGATAATTATGATAACAGTCATAATGATCTTCATTATAATTATGGATATTATCTTACATCTTTCAACTAAAAAAAATACACTGATCCACAGTTTATTGGGTGATACTGGGACATGTGTTTTGACATGTGTTTCCTTCTCTCCCTCATACCATGTGCCCATTAGTCCATTCATTCCAGCCACTCTGGAATCAGAAGGCTCCTTCTAATTCAGACCAATTCGTTTTAATTAATTAAAAATGTGCTGCCAGTTCTTCCAATAATCCATTGCAATTATGGAATACTGGACTATGTATACAACTATTTTCTCTTGGTTCAGTGAGAAGAAATTTTTTGTACCAACATTGATTAGAAAAATTATCATGTCTGCACCCTGTGCTCTGTATAACTACTATGAGGACAACAATAACAACAACAAATTAATTAAAAGTGTGCATTCATGCACATGGACATGCACTCACACATGTACACAGCATCAGAAATAGCTAGAACAATGCTCGGAAATAGCAGCTAGCTCCTAAAGGTAGGAGTCCCCAATTGGTCATCTTGAGCAAAATATGTTATCAAGGAGGTTTGCTTCCTGCAAGATGAGCCCTTTATTGAGTTTGGTTTTTATTTTCCCTACATCTAAGCATGTCCTTCCCACATTCATGTCCCACACTCAAGGCCATGCAGGAGGTTACATGAAGATGTGGTCAATAAAGTCCAAAGAGCATTTTAAATACTGTTTTGGGGTCAAGGTGAGATCTCAGCTTCAGCCTCATGTTTAACAGTTTTGCAACATGGGAAGCTTTCTTCTTTGCATTGTAATGAGTGGAAATGTCAGTAATGGCCACAAAGTACACTTCTTTCTTGGGTGAGTGTCCATGGCATTTAATTCCATACACATCCATATTTGGATCAAACTTTCCCACAAAGGTGGTAAGCTGTTCAGCATATTCCTGGGCTGTCTGAGGGCCCTGACCTGGTGAGTAGCAGGTTCTCCCACTCTCCTCCCTATCCCTGCACTCCACATACTCCTATCCTGCCCTGCTCACACTGAGAACTCCAACCAGAAAGCTGTAGTCCACGAGCTTCAACTAGCCAAGAAGCTCAATGTCTTCAGCTTTTGTGGCTGTCAGCAATATACATCATCTGACCCTTGTTAATGAAATCATTATCCTTTAAAGTTGGCAGTTGTTTGGCCTTTTGTCCCTAGCTTCTCTAGCCACCATAGAGCACTTTAAGTCATATTTTCTACTTACAAATAAATGATGACTGTACACATTTCCTATGGCAATAATAATTTTTTTTTTTTTTTGTATAGGTTCTCACTACACAGCTTGGGCTGGTAGTGATCCTCCTATTTTCAGCCTCCCCAGCGCTGGGATTAAAGGCATGTGTCATCATGCCCTGACTCTGTTCCTGGCTCAGCATACCTAGGGGCACGGCTAGCGTGGGATATGGTACCAGGTATTGAAGCAATGATGTTTTAACTCTATTGACATTAGGCTCTTACATGCCAAGAACTGAGGAAGGAGGGTAATCCCACAGTATTCACCTATGTGCTGGTGGTACCTCTTTAAGGACATTGAACATTTCAGCCACATTATCACAGGCAGTGGTCTTGGGATGTATCTCTTGTCACAGAAATGAGCCCCACTGCTTGCCTGGGAGATCTTGGGAAGGAGTCTTCTTGTCAGGGAATTGTGGAAATCTTGGCCTCCATTCCATATCTCTTCCAGAGACCACAGAAAACCACTGGGCAGTATTCCTCAAACTTGAAATGGGTTGGCATGTTTTCTTTGTCTAAAAAGGTGATTTTCCACCTTTATTTTAATAAGCTTGCAGAGTTACCCGGCAGCAATGTGACAGGGATTTGGACATGACTCAGTTTGAGTGGTTGATCCCTCCACTTCAGGATGGTGAGTAGCCCATTGCTGGCCTGAAGCAGCTCCACATTATGTGCTAAGAGGGGCTTCTTCCTGGTAGTACTCTTGCTCACCAAGAGAGAGGACCCAGGCTGCCAGAGGTCACCCTGGCCAACTAACAAGGTCCTTTGCATCACTGTGCTCCTGAGGCTGGGGATGCCCTCTCCTCACACCAGCCTGAGGAGGCAGCTACATTCCCTCTGCCCGGCTCCTGAAGAAATTGTTTATTTCTGTTTAATGAGGTTTAAGAGCAGATTCCTCCAGCAAAAAAGCTAGAAGATATTAATTTAGGACTTGATGCCAAATTCAAAGAACTGAATGTTTGGCAGAGTGGTTAGTCAACATCATCTTTAAGAAATGTATGCCAAGGGATAAGGTAGCTGTTCTGTAGCTGAGTTGGAGAGACAAGAAATGGAATCACTTTCTTAAACCATTTGGAAGTCTTCTTTTTAGAATGCCCCCCCCCCTTTTTTTTTTTGTGGTACTGGGGACTGAACTCAGGACTTGCTAGGGAAGCACTTATTCTACTGAACTCTCTCCCTGGCCCCAAAGTTGTTTTTTAATATTTTTTTTTTTATTTTATTTTAGGGAAGGGCTTAGAGGGTGTTCAGGATCTCACTACTAGATCGGCCTTGTAGTGATCCACCTGTTTACAGCCTCCCAAGAGCTGGGATTAGAGGCATGCACCACCATGCCCAGTCTCAATTGCTGTCTCAGCCTGCCCTGGGGGCGGGACTGCCACATTAAAGCCTGTGCCCCTGGGCCTGCTTGCAGGCGCTTTAATCTCCTGAGCAATTTGATCAGCCCCCTTGCCCTTTTTTAGAAATATCTTTTAGATTGCTTAAGTATTCACAGGCAGTTGATGTGCTAGACCTATACTGTCTGTATCTAGAATCTCATTTTTCCGTTAAGAATTGTACATATTTTAAATTTTCTTAAAAATATAATTCTCAGTATTTTCTTTTTGAATTTTTCCATGTGATTAAAATAGATAATAAAGCAATAAAGCAGTCAGGTAAATGCTCACATTCCTATTAGCAACAAATACTCATGAATAAACATGAAAATGTGTGTGGAATTTGTCTGAATAAAAATTCCCTTAGTTTTCCAAACATGTTGGGCTTTTAAAAATTATAATACTCACCTGATTATGGTGTCACACACCTCTAATCCCAGATACTCAGGAGTCTAACAAAAGAGGATTACAAGCTGGAGACCTAGACTTAGGAAGAACTCATCTCCAAATAGGAAAAACCAAAACCAAAACAAAACAATTATATTCATTCAAAACATGAGTACAAATTAAAAGGCTGGGTATGTGGTTCTATACTGTCTTGGGTTCAGTCTTCAGGCCCACAAGACAAAAAATTACATGGCAGAATGGAAACTCAGAATAAAAAATTAAGGGACTTTTTTTTTTCTTACCAAGTTGCCCATTGCTTTGTTAACCTGGGTGCACTTTTATTAGTTGGCCTCAGAATATTTCCTGGAGAGAGAGGCCAAAGTGAGCTAATGTTCAGGCTTCAACTCTGACACTACCTTCATGTTTCAGACATGGCTAAAATCTTGTCTATTAGTGATGAGATTTAGATGCTTTCATTTTTGGGGTTGGGATAGCTCTGTGGCACAAGTGCCTGCCTGGCAAGTGCAAGGTCATGAGTTCGAATCCTGGTCCCACCAAAAAAAAAAGATGCTTTCATTTTTATGTCCATACCCACTGGTGACATTGATCGTCTGGGCCAATATGCCAGAATCAATTAATAAAAGATGAACTCTGCAAATTCAGATATCATTCAAGTTCTATTTATCTGGACTTGTTTATAAATTAAATATAAATGAGTGTATCTGGGAAGCTGGATATTTTCTCCCTGGTAGCATTCCCCTAAATGAAGAAAAATATAGCTAAAGCTGTGATCAGCACATTTTTCTTTTTAATAATAATCTTGTCTGTGTACTACATAGCACAGCCCACAAGTCACTTGCCTCTTTCTACTTATATTCTGATAGAATTCTGGTCATGGACTGAGATGAACAATGATAGGAGTAGAAAGCTAATTACTAAGAGCCATATCACTTACATAAATACTTATGCTATTGACTTCATTTGTTTCCTTATGTATCACTGTGCTGAAGTAAACGAGAAATTCTGCCTATTAAGTGGATTTTTATATATGAAAGAAGTTGGCAAGGTGGCTAGAGCTGACATCACTTGAGCTTCTTTAGCGATCTCTTCCATCAATAGGATGGGTCATGTGTCTGCAGTGGGTGACTAGTGGCTTTTCGCTGTCTTCCTGAGATGAAGCCCACAGCATCCACCAGACCTTGTCACCATGTATGCAGCAGCCTATTCCGAACTTCCTCTTTGCTTGGGCAAAGCCGGGAAGAAAGAAGAAGCCAGATTTATTTGTGGAGCTAGGTTTCTTTTCAGACTTTTTCTCCGAGATATCTGTGAAACAAAAGATATATTAATTAGTCAGGGGCACAGTTTTCAGAGGCATAGTCAGCACGCACTTTTTAGAGTCCTATTTCACCACGGCAGAAATAGTTTACTCTTCCTGGAAAGAAAAGTAAAGTTATGACACTTAACAATTATGTGTCCCCAGAGAGAAGAGTATTAAAATTGGGAGGTGAGACTCCAGAAGAGTGAGGAGAGAGCTACTTAGCTGCCCAGGTACTCATTCTGGCACTCCACTGGACAATCTGGGGAGCTCTAGCGCACAACAAAACAAAGCAAGATTTAGCTAATGAATTGTTAATGCTGTATGTTGATAGCTTTGGAGTGCACTGACCGATGGGAAAAGAAAAATCAAATGATGGCCACACAAAAGAAAAGCAAAATATGTTTTGAGTTGGATATTCACTTAGTTTAAAACTTTGGATCAAGAAATGCTTGGTTTTCTAATATTCAACCACCATTTGCTATACACAGCATTTAGCCTCAAACTCATAATCTTCTTTCTTTATCCTTTCCAGTAGGTGGGATTATAGATGTGCACCACCATGCCCAGCTGCCTTCTTCTTTCTCTTACTTAGTATTTACTTTGGAAATATATTTAATATCAAGTGAGATGAAACTTAAGAATGCATGGGCCGACAAGATGGTTCAGCAGTCTAAAGCGCCTGCTTAGGAAAGTTTAGGCAACCACAGGGACCATGGTTCGATCTCTGGTACCACATGCTGCACTCAGCCCCACCCCCAGGGCAGGCTGAGCTGGCCATAATAACAAAAAAAAAAAAAAAAAGAGAGAGAGAGAGAGAGAGAAACTTAAGAATACAAATATGGAGCATAAACTGTATGAATTGGAAAGCCCAATACAAATGTTTTTATATGTGCTTTTTAGTTTTGGACTATTTGTACCTCATGGTATTTCATTTATTATTTAAAATAAAAGTACATAATACTTTATTTTTTCATTTTTTTTCATTAATACAGTTTATTACTATATGACTAAGGAACTGGTGGCTCAATTCCAGGATTAATGTCCAAATTGAAAGAATAATGGCATAATAAGTCTTCGCATCTACAAAGGCATACATTTTTAGGCCACATTTTGACCTATTTCTTTACCATAAATCTTTTACATTCCCACAATCACCATGAGAAATCTGGACTCAGTACAGCACACCTACAAATGCTTTTAATTCAGCTAATGATGTTGTATAATTAATATGTAATTGTCTTAGTTACACCCAAAATGAAAGAAGGAAAGGTTTATTTAGTTCACAGTTACTGGAGGTTTTAGTCCATGTTCAGCTGGCTCCAAGGCAGAGGCACAGAGCAGAAAACAGCCTTTCATGGCTGCCGTAAAGAACAAGAGCACAAAGGAGTACAGCAGCTCAAGCAGCTAACTTCTCTTCCTTCCTTACACTGAAATGCAGATTACCTGCCCTAGGGGAGGTACAGCACTCATATCCACACTAATCAACCACGAACTCCAGAAGCTGTCCCAAGACTGGATAAGGCTTTAGGGGGACATCTATACACAAACCATAACATTCCACCCCTGGACCCCCAAAGACTCATGCACATCCCTTTTATGTAAAAGACATTTTAGTCCATCTTGAAGAGTTGCCAAAGTCCCAACAGTTTCAGTGTTGCTGAAAAGTCCAAGTCCCAAGTCTCCTCCAAGATTCAAGGCAAACTCTTAGTTGTGAGCCCCTGTACAAATAAAAGTTAAACACATCCAACATTCAAAGGCACAAGATAAATATTACCATTCCAAAAGGTACAGCAGGATACCAAGCATTGGGACCAACACAAGTCCAAAATCCAGCAGGGCAAGCATTAAATCCTGTAGGTCCTTGTGGACCATCTGAAGCAATCAGTAGCAAATTGTGAGCTCTGTGTGGCTCCACCTCTATGGCACTTGTGGTGGTAGCTCCCATGGCTTCTCTCTTAAGCTGGCTTTGCTCCCTCCTTGGTTTTTCAAGCTTCTGGGGTTTCCACTGAATAGGTTTCCAACTCACAGCTTTACACACTTCCTGCTCAGGGGCACACTGCCTGACTTCCCAGGCCTTCTTCTGAAATCTAGGTGGAAGCCTTCTTAACCTCCAAACTCCTGCATTCTCAGTGAACCTAATACCACCACCAAGTGGATGATACCAAGGTCTGCTGCCAACTGGAGCAGTAGTCAGGCTTCCTTTTCTCTTGGCTATAGGGGTCAAGTGCATGGATCGCTCAGCACTCTGACTCTGATTCCAAGGAATAAATTTTCCATGCTGGCACCATTCTGGAACCTGGTGGGGTGGCTGCCAACATTCTGAAACAAGGGGCTCAACAGCTTTCCCCTGAAGGCAAAGTCCCTGACCTTTGCAATTCTGAGGCTGCAAAGGGTGGAGACCTGCCACCTCCTGTGATGCTCTCAGGCCATCTTTTCCATTCTCTGGTTCCTTCTCAGCAATGTAGATTCTCTGAGTTGTATCTTTGCAGTCCACAGCTTTATTGGCACTTCTTTTTTGGCCAAGCTCACAATATTTTGCACCAACCTGCTGGGCTGCCTTCTCTGGTTCTCAACATAAATCTGGCTAAAATCCCTCAACAAAACCGGGCCACTGCCCCAATATTTGGATACTTTGAAATATCTTTTGAAAGATTAATCAGTCTGCCATGCTTAAACTTACTCTAAGGCAAAGTCTCTGGACATGTGAAAAATGCAGACAACTTTTCTGCCAAGTCAAAACACAAATGATCCAGAGACCAACAATCAATGCCTTTTTTCCCAGCTGCAGTTCTTCCCACCTCCCTAACCTGGTCTTTATAGACCAGCTTTCTATCAGCCTTCTGATCTCCTGAACTCTGACCAGAATCTCCCTTACAGAAGAGCTGATGCTGTTACAGCTCTTCGCAAGTAGGCAAACTCTCCGAACCTTTCCTATCTCTTCCCATAAGCCATTTCCAAAAACTTGCAATCTGCATGGTCAGATTTAGCCACAGCAATGACCCCACTCTTGCAGTACCAAATTCTGTCTTAGTTACTCTACTGTCGTCGCTGGGACAAATACCTGACTCTCAAAATGAAGGAAAGAAAGGTTTATTCAGCTCACAGTTACTGGGGGTTTCAGTCCATACTCAGCTGACTCGAAAGCAGAGTGGCACATGGCAGAGAACAGCCTTTCATGGTGGCAGCAAAGAGCAACAGCCAATTCCTTCTTTTGTGCTTGCTTGCTGCTTGCTTGCTTGCTTTTTGCGGTACTGGGGATTGAACTCAGGACCTTGCACTTGCCAAACAAGCAATTATTCTACTGAGCTATCTCCTTAGCCCAACAGCCAATATTTTAAACAAGTATTAGTAAATTAATTTTTAGAGAAAACTATTGATAAAAATTCTCACTTAAATCACTGGTAGAGTTTATGATTAATAGAAATCATTCATATATATGTTCATGAAATGTGTACACTAAAAATTATGATAGAAATATCCAAATTAAAGTTTTTAAAAATTATCTTGTTCTCACTTTATTTATTATCTATTACTGAGTTGGGAGGCAGATAATAAAAGCATTTCCTTTTTGTCCAATTTTATTTATTTTTGTCCAAGTTTATGGAAGGGTGACATAAAAATTACCATGTAGTAGATCATCTTTTTATGTTTAATCTATTTTAATGACTTGACAAATGAACACAGATTATGTTAGGCCCATGGAAACTTCCAGAACTAGTGGAATTGTGATAGGATTTGAGTTGTAAACCCATCATGATTAATTAGAATAGCAATAAAATGTGGAGTGAAGGATTTCAGCTTATCACTGAATTTGTATGTGATCTTTAGTGAGTTCCTTCACTTTTGTTTTAGGATCAGTGTTTTTTTCTGCAAATGTATCGTGGTTCTAGCATTTTCTTTGTACATATAGTGAAAATTAAAGGAATCATCAATTCTAAGGACACTGTAAAGTCTTCTGTGATATTCTTGTTAGTGTATGGGAAAAAAAATCTTGCTGGTGAGCCAATCAGAAGCTGACTGATGTCTTGGCTCCATCCTGTAATGCAGTAACGTACACCTAGAATATTCATAAAAGACTATGTGCTGAGGGCTGACCAAATAGCTCAGTGTATTAAAGTGCCTGCAAGCAGGTGCAAGTGCCAGGGGGATTCAATCCCCAGGCATGCTGTGCTGGCCCTGGCCCCTGGGGTGCACTGAGACTGGGTGTGGTGCCATGCACATGTAATCCCAGCTCTTGGGAGACAGTAAACAGGCGGATCACTACAAGTCCGAACTAGTGGTGAGACCCTGAACATCCTGTAGGCCCTTCCCTAAAATACAAAAAAAATAAAATAAAATAAAAAGTATGAGCTGAAATCATCTTGGGCCTAGAATATTTCTGGAAACAGAAATAATTAGAAAAACAAAGAGAAGGGAGACTGTGAAATCAATCTGAGCCCCCTGGAGAGTTAGAGCTAACTTACTTTTTCATGTTGAACATGACCTCCTTTTTTCTTTGGTGTCACACTGTCCACAGATTCCCTTTGTACTTCTGCACCAATGAGTGGAAGGAATTTTAGAGTAGTGGGGCTTGGTACCTGGAACCCAGAAGTAAAGACTTAATCAGACATATTTAAAGTGGTAACTTTTATTAATGTCATTTTGTAGGGCAGAGTAAGGGATTCGAGAAGATCCATCTGCTTCAGACCAAACCCTCCTCCTAGTTACCCATGGGTGATTATTGGTAATTCACCCTCAGCATCATCTGGTAGCTTAAATCATAATGCTTATTAGAATGAACATGTTCTTAGAAAAGGTAAGTAACGTTTAAGATATAAGTTGATACTCAGTTGAAATATTTGATCTTCGATTTATTATTTCTTGGACTCATGGATTAATTCTTTAATAAGTAGTTTACCTACAGTGGGAGACTTGGAGGTAAGAAAATGCCCTGAAAAGAAACAAAGTGTGGATGAATGCTGAGCATGGGTAGCACAGGTGTAGTCGCAGAGGTGATGGATAGCCCAGTGATACTTAAAAAATGGCAAATTATTTGGCATGGGTGAAGTTTAACTGAAGTTTCCTGAAGAAACAGCATCTATTTTAAAGATCCCATAGACTGCTTGAATTTGGCCCACTAGAACATTGTGATTATTCAGTGTTGGAATGTTGTAGTTGGAGACCCAAAATTATCTTGAGCTACCTTAAGTTCTTTAACAGCCATTTGTCCTAATTTTGTGTGTGACCTAACATCCTCATGACAATTAGGCAAACCTCTTGGGATATATCAGTAGGCTTAGCAGACCTCTAGCTCCCACTGACTATAAAGCTAAGAATCCTATAAGATAACATCTTATATCAATGCTTGTAAGATATGGTAAGCCTACAAAAGAGATTGACTTGCTTTGCTTTGGCCTGTCTACCTGATGGTCTTATCAATGTAATTCATAAGTGTATTGATTTATGACTTTCTTTTCTTCTGGGACTATGAAAGTTCATGGGGGGCTGGGGTGATAGCTCCATGGCACAAGTGCCTGCCTGGCAAGTGCAAGGTTGTGAGTTTGAACCCTGGTCCCAAAAAAAAAAAAAAAAGATAAAAAAATAAATAAAGTTCGTGGTGGGACATGCCATTTCACCAGGCATTTAATCCAGGATACAAACACTCATTGGCTCAGCAAAAAACTATTTTTTTATTCTCTTTAAACCAGAATCATTATTTGACATTGACAGAGTACTTGGAGAGCGTGGAAAGAATCTGTTGGAAAATGAAGTCAAACTGCTTTGGCAAAGGCCCGATCATAGAGAATTAGTCTGCCAGGATAAGTGCTTCGATTTTATTTGTGGATAATGAAGAGCTTCCAATGTCAAGTTTAAAACAGCTATGATGAAGAGGCAAGGGATTTGAGCCTTTGACATATAAAACCAAGAGTATTCTGGGGTTTGGCAGTATATATTTATATAATCATGGAGTAGAATCTTGGTTCTGTGATTTTCCCTACTTTGCTTGATTGTGCAGGATCAGGAATGAAAAGCCAGGTTTTGCATTACTGTGTTACCTCTCCAGTTCTAGAAGTCTCTGACTTACCCTATAGATAGGTAGAGAACCAAAAATAATTCCAGCCTCTCTGTTTTCAGTCATGAAACCTTCCAATGCATTTCTGTGAACCTACAAGACATAGGAATGAATGTTTAATGGAAAGGGTACATACCATTAGTGTCAAAATACCTGGCTCAATAGCTCAGCAGCAGAAGTGCCTGCCTGGCAAGTGCAAGGTCCTGAGTTCGATCTCTAGTACAAAATAAAGTAAATGACTAAATAAACAAACCTGGCTCAAATCCTATTTTTTTCACTGACTAGCTCAATGATCTTAGTCAAGTTCTTTCCTTGTTGACCAAGGAGAATCAAATTTTAAATCAAGTGGTCACCTGTAATCAGGGGATACTCAAATGTAAGATTTAGTGCTATTATGTTATTATTACTGGTAACACTATGACAACAGAAAAAACTGAAAAAAATGAGTAGATTAATATAGTACATAATTGAAAATGAAGGAAAGAATAAATGGGGATTGCTGATGAAAATCAGAGACTCCTAAGTGAAACACATTTGAACTCAACTTTAAAATTGACCTTTTTAACTTTACTAGGCAACTGTGGTACTAAGACACCAAGGCTATTGGGTTATTTCATTGTTTCAAGGGCTCTATAAACCTTTCTAAAGATTTCCCAAACTTATTTAATATTTCAGCTGTTATTTTTAAATGATTTCTTAGCTCTAAATTGAATATTAAAAATGATGACCAACCTGTATTTCTAGGTCATATTATTTCACAAAACTGAGTATCTGTTATATGCTATGCAAATATATTTGCTTATAAAGAGTTTGTGATTTAAAATTTTAAAAGAATATTTATTTATTTATTTATTTATTTATTTATTTATTTATTTATTTATTTGGTACAGGGTCTCAGTACACAGCTCAGACTCGTAGTGATCCTATCTCAGCCTCCCCAGTGCTGGGATTACAGTTGTGGACCACCACACCTGGTTTTGGTGGCCAGCACAATGTGCCTGCGGTTCTGGGGCCATGGCATGTGATACTGGGGATTGAACCTAGGTCCTTGTGCTTAGCAGGCAGGTGCTTAGACCACCAGAGCTATCTCCCAAGCCCAAGGGTTTATGATTTAGTGGTGGGGAGATCTATCTATCTATCTATCTATCTATCTATCTATCTATCTATCTAATTTTAATTCAATGTTGAATATGCTAAGTAAAACATTATGAGGTATGTAATCCATTGTACAACTCTTTGAGGGATTGTCAGATGTAAAAATTTTTTA
The DNA here is from genome assembly GCA_004027915.1 of Capromys pilorides. Lineage (NCBI taxonomy): Eukaryota > Metazoa > Chordata > Mammalia > Rodentia > Capromyidae > Capromys > Capromys pilorides. The sequence continues at coordinate 13,925 of PVKN010022418.1, forward strand.
TATAAATATATACCTAAATTTGTTTGTCTCCACACTGTGTGCCTTCCTTCCTATCTTGTCTTCAGGAAAAAGAAACTTTCAATTTTTTTTTTTCAACAGAAAAGTGGACTTTTAGAAAGTTGTTTTAACTAAAGCATTAACTATTAAACTTAAACTATGAAGTAGATACTGTGAGAGAAGAGTGCAGCGATGAACATTCCTGCATCTGAGGGGCCTTTAGAGATAGGAGTGACCATTCCTGTCCATTTGCCTGAGACACTAATTATCTTGAATTTCGTGCCTTGAATTGTCACTTTTATTTATAAATTTTACTTTATATGCCTTTTGCCTTTACATAAACAAAAATAAAATCATTACTTAGACACTCATGATAATTTCTCCTCCAGTGGCATTCCTTCATACAGGTGCCACTCTGTTTACAGTCACTGCTTCATGGCATCATAGTTTCTGAACTTTCTGTAACTTATTTTCTCATTGCACTGTGGTTGCGCATTCAGGCTTCTTTCAGGTACAAACATTGCTGCTTTGAGTGTTCTTATTCCTGTGCCCTAAGAACAATCTGAAGAGTTTTTCTGGGCAATCCATTTAATGGATTGGATATAATTACTTTCAGCTTTACCATACAATGCCCCTGTTTTTCAACATGGTTCTGCCAATTTATATCACTACCACCAATATATTATTTTGTGACTATTACATAGTCATACCAGCTCTTCATGTCATCAGACTTTTTATTTTTGCCAGTCTTATAAATCTAATGTGGCATCCTATAATGTGCATTTCCATGTTTACTAATAAGGTTGACAGCTTTTCATGTGTTTATTGGCATTTCTTCTTTTGTGATGTATCCATTAAAGTTATTAAACTTTTATAAAAACTGAGCTGTGTGTAGATTTTTTTTTAAACCTACCTCTTAGAGTTCTCTATGTAGTTTGGATGCTAAAGTTTTTATCAGTTATGTGTTATAAAGGTAAAGTAGACTTGGACAGTTGTATAAACTGTCTCACAGCAGAAAAGACTGAGAAGAATATACAGGGAAGCAATTATTTTGATTTACAGTGAGTGGGGTAGTCATAGCTTAGTAATGGAAAACAAGTTTGGATTGGTATGTTTGGTTTATTTTGTGGATAAACTTGAGGAAATAAATTTTAACTAATTAATTCCCTAATGTTAAAAATAGAATGAAAGCAACAACAGAATACTTTTATTTGCTAAGTCTGCCCTGTTTCTGTGAGAGGT
>PVKN010022419.1:0-15166 GCA_004027915.1 Capromys pilorides
TTTAGCATGAAATCCCAATCCCAGCCAAGCAAAGCTAACAGACAAATTAAAGGGTTTCATACATCACAAAATTCAAGGCTAAAGTGTTAAAGGACTACATTTTGCCATCACAGTCTAAAGCTGAGGACATTTGCATAGGAAATTTTGAGTACTCTGTAGGGAGATAACAGAACCAAGAGAAAGGGGTACTCAAGGATTGAAGTGGGATTCAGGAAAATGGAGCATCTGACAAGAGATAGACACAGAAGATGGCAAGGGACAGAGCCCATTACCTCATCTCAGAGAAAAAACAGAGGCCAGGAAAGTCTCTGACTTAATGTGAGTGCTACTCTAGAGGGAACATGAAGAAGGTCACAGGAACTACACAAGCAATTAATACTTCAGAGAGTTGGCAGGGTTAACTCCTCTAATTTGAGTCAGCCTCATGCTCCTGAGGGTGGGAATTAGGTCAGCGTGGGCACAGGGGGCCAATTACAAGAAAGGCACTCTTTCAACAGGATGCCAGTCAACAAATGCATCAGACACTGGCAGGGGCACAAGAAACCCAAACAGCCTCACCTCCCACCTGACAGCCCAGTGCAGACCATGCTTGCCCACGGCAAACTGCTTCTTCTTGTAGGACCCACTAGACCTGCCCCTGGCCTTCCTTATGCGGATGCTTCTGCCCAGAATGTGCCCTTGTCCTCCATCTGACTTATCCTTCCAGAGCCTTCCTGGATCCCTCCCACCAGTACCACCATGGGATATTCCCAACAGTGACACATTAGACCTGCTGACTGTTAGGAAACTTATCCTGTACACCAGCCTTGGAGTTACCTGGAGCAGGGATGTGCCAGATGTTTTATAGATTTTACCCTATTAGTATTGTCCCTATGAAGAGCAAACACTTAGGTGTATGAATGGGAGTCCTCTCTCACCCAAGTTTCAATTATCTGCACGTGAATGGAGTCCAAAAGTATGAATATGCCTCTTGATTCTTTCAAGAGACCACAGATAGATAATTCATTACAGAACTTATATCTGTTTACCTTTATTACTAGCTATTGCTATTGTTTTACTGTGCTAACTTATAAACTTTAGCACAGGTGTGGATATATAGGAAAAACATAAAATATTGACATAAAGAGTTTGATACTGGGTACACAGGTCTTGCAACATGTTCCCTATGGATGAGCAAATGAATAAATGCAATCAGTTATCAACAAACAAGATAGTGCACAAACTGAAGCAGTTCCAGCTTTAGTATCCACTTTGCATCTTTACATGTATGCGTGTTTTCCTCTTAAATATCAGTGAACCTGGCAGATGTGACTGCAAAGGCAGACACTAAGCTATTGGATCCTCCGCAGCCACAACTAGAAGCATGACTCTAGAACCATGATGTAGATGGCCTTCTGTATCCCCTCAAGTCAGAGGAAAGAGGGAAAGCAAGGCTCTGCACATTCCTAAACTTCTTTAATATACTCCCCAAGACATGCACTAGCAAGAAATCTTTAAAAGGTAGAGTTTTAAAGAGGTGATGTAAGTTTAAACACTCACTGTGTAAGAATATCTATTAATATTTCTGTTGTCTTCCTGTATTTGAACATTAAGTCACCTATTCCATGCCCCAAATCACACTGTGCAGTCCGGCACAACTGCTGGACACAGAGACATCCATTTCCTCTGTCTCCATTCATGCCATCACCACAACCCTCTTCTAGATTTATCTCTATTTTAGGAAAATATTTTCTGTAATAGCTTTTGAAAAAATGCAACAGCTAGCCTGTAAAAATGGAAAGCAATTCCTTTTTCATTACTGCCAAATACACCACTTAGGTATACATCTCAACTAAACTGTAGCAGCTTTTTTTCAAAAGGCTTCCTGTCCAGTCACAGTGGAATAAGATGTCATCTTGTTTTCTTCTAACTTTTCCATAGAGCAGAGCATCTCACATTCATGTTACCAAGGATAGGGTTTAATGCTGGGTGTGGGGAGCGGGGCAAGGGGACTGGCACAGAAATCCCAACTGCTGGCCAGTCAGATACTGGAAACACTAGTCCCTGACTTTGCTAAGCCTCGGTTTTCTCCTCTGCATAACAGTGCTCAATAAAGAACTAACTACACAGTGAGCCTGAGATTACTGACTTCGCTAACATATAAGATCTTCTACAGCACAACTGACAGAAGTAAACAAGTGGCACAAGAGCCTGCACAATGCAGACTCTGGATCAGCACACTCATTTCCATCATGAAATTGAGATGCTGCCATTTATTCAATAACTGTGCACTATGCCACTCCTTTGTGCCAGTACCATTCAAAGCCCTGAGATACAGGAGAGTGTAACCAGCCGAGAGTCCTGCTCTCAGAGAGCTCCCAGCCTAGACAGGAAAGTCATTTCAATATAACCTTTCAATCCTTTCACAAAATGGGTAGAAATGGTGAGAATCTAAACAATGCATTTGTCAAGTTTTCACGCCTTACCTTACAGAAATGAAGAGTGACTTTGTGGAGGATCTTATGAAGAGTTTCATTTACGAAATGCTCTGTCTTTCCTCAAACAAGCCAGGGGCACAGTTCATTGAAAAGATGATGTTGTAAGAAATACAAATTTCTTCATTTTTAAGCCATTGTGAATTACGCTGGTTGTTCTGCCTGCATGTCAAGTGTCCAATCTAAAGGCACATAGGCAGACTGCACCCTCCCATCTCCTCCCCAGGGCAAGGTTGGGTGCCCATCCCCACTATGAATTAGAGTGCCACAGAGGCAGAATGGACAATGGGCAAATGCATGTCTCCCCTTCCAGAGCACCCATGCGGAATCAGGCCAAATAATCATGGTTCCTGGTCTTCTGAACTCACAATAAAGCCACATGGATAATAGCAAATGGCTGCAAAAGCAAAGCCAGTTTGGGGTTCAGGGAGGGATACAGCATAGCAGCATGAGGCTCAGGCCAGAACAGACCAGATTTTGGGTGGCTGGTGAGAAAGTTGGTGCTAAAAGGAACCAGATCACATCGTTTACGCTGAAGAGGGTAGGATGCCAGAGAGGCCCTTTCCAGGACATCCTGTGAACCACACTGCTTCCACACTTGAGGGAGCGCTGTATGGTGAAGACCTGTGTCCCAACTTCCTCACTCCTCACAGGGGCTTTGTGAAAAGAGTGTTCATCATGACACATCAAAGGACCAAGATAGGAACTCAATGCTACCCAGACTTTGGCTCCCACTGATCTTTCTACACCAAGAAACACCAGGCACTGTGCAAGGAGACCTCTTCCTGTAGACCGCCACCCAGGACTGAACACTGCACACATACACCTGCAGGGACTCCAGAACAGGCCTTCAGTGCACACAGGAATCCCTGATAGCTTTAAACCCCCTAGGCTGCACCCTAAGCCCTTCAGACAGACAAAAAGAGTAGCTAAGACAGAAGGAGTAGCTAAGACAGTGTGTCCCAGTGTCCTAACTGTGGCTTCTCCACTGACCTGCTACACATTTCATGGGGAGCACCTTACCCCATAATCAGATGTCACTACCAAGCCCCCAGGAGAAAATTGACCATGACGCAGGCCTGCAGGAAACCAGATGTGAGAGAGGAATAGGACTAAGTGTGCCCAAAGCCCTCAGCAAAAAAAAAGCCTTCACAGAGTCACAGAGTATGCGGTGATGGCACAGCACAATGGCACAGTGTGGCAAAGAGTGACCCCAGAAGCCTGCTCTGGCTCTGCATCACCACTAGCCAAGGCATTGACATTGCTCAGCCTGTCTACCTGCCCAAACAATAGGGTGAGTCTTGCCTGCTCCGCCAACTGCAGGTGGGTGCTGAGGTGCAGAGCAAAGCTCCCACAGGCCAGAGTGCTGAGAAGCATCACCAGCACAATTCACAGCCATGTCTAAAAGCCAGATCTCAGAGGCACAGGTTCTCAGCTGTTCCTGCCCCTGAAAAACCCCACATCTTCCCAGCAACCAGAACACGATCAGCTTCTCCAAGCATTATGTGTAATTCAAGGCCACGTGAAGGGTGACAGATGATGCACAAAGACAACTCAGAGACACCTCCCCAAGACGTCAAAAACAGAAATATTAGGGGCCATGAAGATAGCTCAGTAGAATAAGCATTTGCCTGGCAAGTGCAGGGTCCAGAGTTCAATTCTTGGTACCACAAAAAGAAAAAAAACAGAAAACTTGTAGGACAGTATAAAAGGAAACACTAAAAGTAAATGAAGAGTTTAAATAAAGCAAACAAAACAACGTTTTTTAAATATTCACTCCAAGGCAGAAATTTGTAAATGGCATAAAAAAAGGCTAGCAGTCATGATTTTAAACACTTGTAATTAAGTGTCTATAGTCTAAAAATCAGAAGATTTTACATAATAACCTGGAATTCCAACTTCTCTGAAAACATAGGTGAGAGCAGGGGACATAGTACATGACCTAGGAGGGCCACTTTCCACAGAGCAGTGGGCAGGTATTGAGTGTGGCTTCCCAATAATGGGGACTGAGCTCCTAAGACCCAACCCAGACAACCCCAGGCTCCCAAACATGGGAATGCTGGACCCTGCAGAAAAACCAGGGACAAGAAACGGACAACACTTCCAGTAGAAAAAATTTCCTGATGTGACTAGCTGCAGTAAAGCTAAAGACCTGGCTGCCTTCCTAAACCACCACCTTGTACTGTCTGTTGGGTTTTACTCTCTTTTCCCATCCATGATGCCTTCATGAGAGAGGGAACAATGAAAACCATCAACCTACTTTAGTAGTATACAGCATGATGCAACAGACTGGGGCAAAAAGGTCTTACTTATTCTGATTTTCTGATTTCTTACTTAGGATTTATTAAAGAAATCACCTGGGATCCAATGAGTACCTTGTCATTCGCTGTCTTTGCGGTGTGAGCTGCATGTCCCTCACTTTCATTCCTTCTGACTTCATACAGTATTTTCACCTTCCAATGCCCTGGAGACATGTAACTCCTGAAGAATGAAGCTACTGATCCCCAGGGACTATAGAAAGAGATGATATTAACAGGTTCTTAACACTCAACAATTTCACCCTAGATTGCCTGAAACTGAATACACTACTACAACCTGCAGGCAGAAATAAAAGAACTTGACATAGAGCCAGAAGGGCTTGAGGTAAGATAACAATCCTATGATATCATCGCAGTTCTTTGCAATAAAACAGAGACTGACAGTACAACAGATCTGGCCTCATTTCTGCAGTTCAACTTCCCAAACACTTTGTGCCAGTTGAGCAGGAACCCCTTCTGGCCCAGCTGTCTGAGGGCCAAAAAGTCTGGCATGCACCTGGCAAAAGTTACCCTTCTAATTGGACTCACTGCAAAGGTCGGGCAGGGGCTGGAGCCAAGGAGAATCAAAGGCACTCACTGACTGTCAGGCCAAGAGGCCTCGGCTCGAGATAATGGGATGACATCAGTGAGCACTGCTCCTTCTGTTTCACCCATGTCCTCAGCTCTCCATGTCACTCTTCTGACAGGTTATGATCAACCACATGTTTTCATTCAGGCTCCTCCTGCACACTGCCACTGCCTTTGAGCCCCACCTACAGGGGACTTGAGTGCATTTTTAGAGCCTGATGAGCCTGGATTACCCCTGGAAGTAGGAAGTACTCTGACACAAAGGGGTCCTTAGCTGCGCTGAGTCACACAGAGGGGAACCTGAGAACAGCCATTTGGTCTTGTGAAACTAAACACGTGGACAAATTCACATCCTGCTGCCATCATCCAAAGGCTCAAACTGCTGACAGCCCCAGCAAGTGCAGCATGAACACATAACCACGATGAACTCCAGATCCAGATGGGGCCTCTGGCCTCCCACAACCTTCCTCTCCCATGCTGAGGCACATCTGGCAGACTTGTCTCCAAGCACCTTCCTTGATGCCCGCCCAGGGCTCAGACAAACCCCAACCCTAGCCCAGGGGCCTGGACACCCAAGAAGAAGATAGTGCCCGACTTGTACACCTCTGTGTCCCAACATGCAGCACAGCAGCAGGGGGGCCTTCAGGTCAAATTTATTTTTATAATGATGCCACGACATTGATTCTCATGCTCATCTTTCTGACTACAGAAAGATGTGCATATGTATCTTGTTTTAAAGTTTTGTTTTAATTTGTATGGTAAATGTAGAACCTACAAAACAGAAGCTCTTCAATAATTTTAAAGAGTTCCAGTGGTCCCAAAATCAAAACTTTAAGCACTACTAGATAAGCACAAGGTCTGGAAGAGACACAGCAATGTTAAATATTTTGTGAATGTTGAATAGACCAATCAATCAACTATGGATAGAATCTCCTTTCTATAAGACTCTGAGATCTGGGTCATGGTCTGTTATGGGTAAAGGAAAAGAAGTGCCTAGGGCCAGTCCATTCTGTTAAGAAGAAAAAGAAAACAGAACTGAGGAGCCACCATGTAAAAGCCGGACTCCACACCATCTGCTGCACAGCTCTTGGCAGCATGCTGAGATGGTTCAAAAATTAGGTGAGACCATGTCACCAGCCCATTCCCACAACACCTGGCAGCTGTCACCACTATTTTTCCCATCTCTCCACTATCAGTGTGGCTCTTAGTTATCTCTGGAAATCTTTGGGATGTGGCTTGGAGGTCTCTTTCTCCAGGAAGACTTCTTAAACCCCTCCCCCCATCCTGATTCAGGTCCCTCTGATGCAGGCCCTTGTATAAGGCTTTTTTCTTCTAGATGCTTCTGTCAACCTCTGGTGTACATCCATTTATGAGATTCTCTTGACATCTGCCTCCTTCCAACTAGGCAGTAAGCTCCAGAAGACCTGGAATGTGATAGTCTTGGTTATCATGGTCTCCTAAGCACATGGCACCATAAAGGAGCTTAATAAGTAAATAGATGGCTGGCTGGATTGGGAGCTGGCTGTGGATATATCTGGATAGTTAGACAGGTGAGTTGTTAGGTAGGTGGGAGAGTAAGTAATGGGTTTAGATGACTGACTGGCAGAGGGTCAGGTAGGTGGTGGGGAACAGGTGGGTGAGTGGATCCACCCAAATGCAGTGTGCCAGCTCAGGCCTATCTTTGCCAGTTTCAGATCAGCAGCCTCCTAAATAGTGCTGGCAGCCAATATTTCACTCCCTGTTTTTATGGTACACTAAGCTCATCTTGGTCCACTCATTTGTAAAATAGTTCCCACTGCCTACACAGTGAACTTAAAGTTTTTTTTTTTTTCAGTTTTCATTTTTATGAGTACATGTTTGTATTATACAATGACTATATTCCTTGTACGGAGTTGGTACATGAATATAATACACTGAAACGTTTTTAATCCCCTTTACGTGAACTCTCTTGCCCCTCCCTCCAGCTCTTGATCCTTTCTTCCTTTGAACAAAACGTATCTCCCTACTCTCCCTACTTCCTTTTCTGTTGGTTCCAGGGATCTACCTACTTCCTATTAGCTGCTTTTCATTTTGCTCTTTATGCATATTTTGGGTTTCACATAACATAGAAACCTTGTGATATTTAAGCACGTGTGTCTGACTTATTGTACTTAATATTATCATCTCAATGTGTATCCATCTTCCTACACGACTCAAGTTTATCCTTCTTTGCAGTCTAGGATACACCCTGTTGTGTAAAACACATTTTCTTTACCCATTCATCTGCTGATGGACACATGGGCTGCTTCCAAAAGTTAGCTATCATGAGCTGTGCTGCTATAAACATAAGTATACTTGTATCTTTGAAATGCAAAATCTATAACTCTTTTGGGAAGATACCTAGAAGGGAGATTCCTGAGTCACATAGAATTTTTACTTCTAGGTTTTTGATGACTCTCCACATTGACTTATGAAATGGTTATACTAGTTTACATCCCCCACTAACAATGCCAAAATGTAGAAGTGTTCCTCCCCTACCCACTGCCTCATCAGTATTTGTTATTTTTTTATGACAGTTATTCTTTCTGGAGTCTCAGTGTTGCTTTAATTTGCATCCCTTTGATAGCCAGCAATGCAAAACATTTTTCATGTATTTATTGGCCATTTATACTTCTTCTGAGAAATGTCTACTCAATTCAGTTGTTCTTCTTGTGATTACATCTTTTTTTTTTTAATATATTCAGTACAGGGTCTTGCTACACAGAGCGGACATGTAGTGATCCTCCTGTTTTTAGCCTCCCAAGTACTGGGATTAGAGGTGTGCACCACTACACCAAGTCTTGGGTCTTTTATTTTTAGAGTCTAATTTTTTTTTAGCTCTTTATATATTCTAGATAATAGTCCTATACCTAAAGAATAACTGATGAAAATTTTTCCTATTATGTAGGCTGTATTTTCACTCTGTTGGTGGTTTCCATAAGCTTTTCAATTCGGTATGATCTCCTTTTTTGATTCATGGTACCATTTCTTGTACTACTAAGGTTCTGTTCATCACATCATCTTTAGACAAAGTATAGGAACAATAAGACTAATACACACAACTGGTCAAACAAGGCCCCCTAATTTGGACCTCCTACCCAGGCAGCTTCCCTAACCACAGGCCAGAATTTCAGGGCTCGGTGCCTGCCCTCAGCCTCTGCTTGCTCTTAGATATATCCTGACCCTCAGGAGGAACTCCTCTCAAACACTCCCTACCCTACACTGTGGCTCTGATCTCAACTCTACCATCTAAAGAAGCCTTTGTTTCTGTTGCACCCACAAGATCATGAGCTACTTGATACTAGCAATCATGCCCTTATTCATCCCTAGCCAAAGAAAGAGCTCAGTGAGAGCTCAATGGCTGGATGAATGACAAAGCCACCAAGAAAACATCTGCTCTTCACAAGCTAAGCCTATTAGGACTTCAAAGTTCAACTTCCCCCAGTACTTAGCCTGCAAGACTTGGGCTCACACTGAGCTTTCTTTCTCCAAAAACTACTGCACTTTATCATAGCAGAATTGAGTACCTGGTGAGGAATAGAACTTGTCTATCCATTTTTGTGTTATGCAAGATTTCAGTCCACATCACCACAAGGTTTATGAAAACCCTAGGAGGTACAAGGCAAAATTCTAATAGTTCCCAACAACCATGTCTATTCTGGGAAGCTACTTCATAGTCAGTTAGTTCCTTCAGCTCTCAATATAACCCTATAAATACGGTGTTATCTTGATTGTACAGAAGAGGAAAGATGAAATCAGAAGACTACACTACTTTGTAAAATGATGCAGGTAGTTTGTGACCTTACCAGGCTGCAACTTAAGGACCATCTAATTTGCCTACCCTGACTCATGCCTACATCATACCTTTCACTCTGATGAGCTCGATGCACAAAGTTTAGGACAACGGGTAAGTGACATTCTCAAAGAAATGTCACTTGTTTAATTAAGCCACAGTACGGTGGCCAAAAGCAGTTTCTCCCAAAGAGAAAGTGCTTCAGAGTCTGCTGAATGGATAAACAAACGGAAGAATGGATACAAAATAGCAAATCAATAACTACAAAAACATGCTTCAAAGGCCAAGAAGATGAAACAAAATAAATTAGCTTTATCTAGTACTTCTAAGTAACAGCTGCCTCTCAAAAGTCAGAGAACACAAGGCAAAATGGGAAAGATTGCAAAATTAAAACAAATGACCATGACTCTTCAAAGTCAAAAAAGAAAGGAATTCAGGGCCATGAGATAGCTCAGGGTCACAAGTGCCTGCATTGGCAAGTGCAAGGTCCTGAGTTTGATTCCTAGTTCCACCGAAAAAAAAAAAATCAAAGATCAAATCAGGAGCAGAGAAATACAGTTTTAACATTGATTAATTCATTTGTGAATTGTTACAAAGGGCAGAAAATCTGAAAATCATTATGAGCAGCCAGGGCTGGGTAAGTTACACAAGACACAATAAGGCGCTCTGGGAGAAGGCCTGCCTTTGGCTCATTCCTACGCCCCTCCCTTTATGCCCTCTTCCTTGCAACAGGGGTCACTGACCTCACTGGACAGCAATAACATCTACCCCAGCTCCCAAACTTATTGGCGGGCTTCCCACTACAAGTAGAATCAAAGCTGCTGTTCTCAGTGTGAGATGAAACCTATAGGTTACTTAAACGCAAGCTCTGCTACCTAAGGCTTCAGCCTGCTCACCAGACTGGCAAAGTCCAGCACAGTCAGGTGGTCTCACAACTGGCTCCATAGAACGTCGCCTCTTCTCCATGGCCCCTTGATTCAAACTTCCTACTCACTGGCTAGACTGCGCTTCCTGAGGACAGGGGACATACTGAACGTCAGTGTCCAACGGCTGATATTCTGCATTTTGTAGGTGGTCAATAAATACTGAATGCACAGACACAGGTATGATCATATACATGCACACCTCTATCTCAATACCTCCCTTAGAGCCCATCTTCCACCAGCAGCCCAAGTGACCTACTGACATCAGGTAAATCAGCCATACCATGTTGCCTTCTCCAGTGGCTGGAACTATACTTAGAAAACACCCTACAATGGGTCGCAAGGCCCTACAAGACTCAGCACACTGTGCCTCCTCATTACACTTAGTACCAAAGGGCTCCTTGTATGCATTACACACCTTAGGCACACTTCAGCCACCAGGCCTCTGTACCTGACACTTTCATCTAGAACATTCTTCCCAGATATTCCCACAACTGCTCACTTTATTTCTTTTCTCAATATCATCTGCATAGGGCCTCCTTTCCTGACCACTGTTATCTAAAGTTAACTACCTCTTCACTGGGCTCTATCTTCTTCATAGAACTTTCACCACCTGTGTATTAGCTTTCCCTCCTATCATTCCCACCACAACTTAAAGGAAGAAAGGTTAATTTTGGCTCACAACTGCAGTGAGTTCAGTCCATGGTGGGCGAACTTCCAAACAGAAGTAACAGGGCAGAACAGCATGGCATCCAGGAAACAAGAAGGGAGGAGCCAGGGACAAGAATACACCCTTCTAAGTCACATCTCTAGAGACTCATTCCTCCCTACTAGGCCCTATCTCCAAACATGAGATTTCTGAGGGACATTTTAGATCCAACCAACAACAATTTGCTGTACCTTATGATCCTTTACTAAGTATATTGGTGTTGTCTGATATGGCAGCTACTGGTGGCTACTGAGCTCTTAAAATGAGGCTGGCCCAAACTGCACTGCTCTGTAAGCATACGACAGACACCAGACTTCAAAGACAGTACAAAAGAAGGAATGTAAAATGTCTCACACTTTTATATTTATTTCATGTTGAAATAATATTTTGAATAACTAGTCTAAGTGAGAGTGATCATTAATGTTAATTTCACTTTTTTTATTTCTTTAATGTAGCCACAAGATAAATGTTATCTATGCCTTACTATGCATTTCTTTCAGACAGCATTACATGAGAGGATAAGCTCCTGCGGCTGCTAGATGTTGTTCTTGATAAAGCTCCAAACTTTGAACAGTACAGACTTAAAAACTTTTGCATTTTCCAGTGTCCACATCAAGCCGTCCTCCTTCTGGAAACTTTCTGGGTTTGCCCTTAACACCTCACACAGGAGCCAGTGCATCGGCATACTCAACAAATCCATCAATGACTGGTCATTAATTGAGCAGCTACCAAAAGTGGCTGTTTTCATTATCAATCACCTCACTTAGTTGTCACAGTAATGTAGAGGAAGAGAAGGGTTAAGACTCATGCCTTAGAAGGATCTGAGACCCAGAGAGGTGAAACACTGTGCCCAGGTGCACAAATGCAGGAGTTGGCAGACCCAGGAAGCAAACCCACATTGTCCAGCTTCAGCCCCTGGCTCTAGGCCTCCACCCAAGGCCTGGCCTAGCAGCTGACAAAGAGCATCACACTCACAAAGATGATTTAGCTGGCTTACACAGTAGTCCATCTGCTTGTTTATTTTAGTGGTAATTTCTGCCAATATTTGAAGTTTTAGGGATTTTAACAATCCAGAGTCCCATTCTCAATCAATACTTGAAAACTTGCTACATGCCAAGAACCAACAATATAATCCAAAAACAAAACAGAAATGGTCTCAGTTCTCATGAAGGGATACAGACAATAAACCAGTAAATAAGGAAAATATAAAATATGTCAAATTGTGGTAGGTTCCACAAAGAGAAAAAGCAGAGAAGAGGGACAGGAAAGGCCAGGAGTGGGGGATGTTATTTTCATTGCGTTAACAAAGAAAGTCCACACTGAGGTGACATTTAAACAAAAACTTTAAGAAAAGGAGAACCAGTACATGTGGACATCAAGGGGAAAAATACATTCAGCAGACAAAACAGGAAATTCTGATAATCTGAACTGCACTATTGGAGTGGAGATACCATCTCTCCAGATGGAGGATACAGAAGAAATCAACAACTTCCTACTTATAGCACAGAACTATCGCTGGAACGTGACTCTGAGCCAGTAATGATAGTCCCCAGCTATCCTTGCACCCATCTGTGGTCACACGGCCAGTCTCCACTGACAGAAGGTGAGCATCAGTGATGCATTTTCCTTCCACACCAAAGCAGCCAAGGAGATGAACCTGATCCACTCTCACTCCTCACACTGGTCAGAAGGGATAGAGTAGAGGCTCCATGAGGTGGGAAAAAAATGGCATCTGCTGGCCCAGAACCACAGTTGTGGCTGCGGTGGCACCTTCAGTGCTGAGCCACCACAATATGGAGGTAAATTTATTACAAAAGCCTCTGCTCAGGCTTCCACTTCCCTAACGAGGTGCTAAGAATCTGCTGCCATTTATCCTCTGCTCTGTGCACGGGTTTTAGATGTGGAATTATTCCGGGCCTGCCTGGCCCCTATACACACTAAGTTCATGGTCTCTGTACAGTTTATCTAGCTTGGCTTAAAAGCAGCCCTCAACACATCACGGAGATGTTTTTCTCCAACTCACCGTAAATTCTAGCCCTTCAAACCCCATCATGGATTAAGAGTCCCCATGTTCCCTTTTCATTTGACCTGTGAAAATAAGCAATTAAACCAACGATGGTACTGACAGCCCAAACTGCCTATCTATATTCCAACAGCAGAGGCATAACGCCTCAGTGCAATATTTTAAATGGGCAGAATTATTCTACAGAAAATGTCATCTATTCTTAGCTTTCATATCATATTTGTACAGGCCAAGTTAACCCTAGTAACAAGAAATGCTTAATTAAAAATAAGATGTTTTACAAGATAACTGAACACATTGTGGTATCTTAGACTGGACCCTGGACCCTGAACTAGATAACGGGAATCACTGGCATTACTCAGAAAATCAAAACAAAGTCTACACATCCATCAATAGCATTGTGTCAATACTACTTTTCTTGTGTTGGTTATTATACCATAGCTGGAGACGCCAGGCAAAAAAGTACATGAGAACTTTTTGTAACTTGCAAATGTTTCAAAATGAAAAGTAATTTTTAAAAAAAGATGAAAGAAAAGCTCTTAATTAAATCATCTCATGTGGGCACCAGCTCTGCCCTCCTGATGGTTTTCTCACAACTGCCCTTCTATAAGTAGCCGTAGTGCATATAGTAACCTTAGGAAAAGGAAGAAAACAGTCTAAAATCTACTTTTGAAGCTTTATCTCAGCAATTTTTTTTTTCACTTTTGAGCTAAGTCTCCATCACCTCGAATCACTTTTTTCTTAGACATTCCCTGAGGGACTCTAAATACCACTCAGAGGGAGCTCATCAAATGATTTCCTATGCCCCAAGCAGAATCTCCAAGCTGAGTGACTCTGATGACTTACACTCCATTAATAAGAAGCAGCAGGTGAGATGTCACAAGGTCACAGGGGCCAAGGAAAGCAAGCTGAGGAGAGCTCAGAGCCCTATGGAGGGTCCTGACTCCTCAATTCTAAAAGCTTAAAACTCTTGCTTTTGACTTGATCAGTCCTCTTGGGATAATAATCGCTGCCTCCATTCACCTCCAGCTTGTGAAGAATAAAACTGGCATTTTCTATACAGTATCTTAACTTCAGTGTTCTCTCACATAAAAAAAAATCAGATTTTATCAATTTCTCTGGATAATAAATTCACCACATGAGTACTTTTCAAGGATCATAAAATTAATTTATTGAATAGCCATCTTTATCTAAAAATGAAGTATTAGAGAGTAAAAACTATCTGTATGTATTGAGCCGATATCCTGATGCAAATCTTGTTCGCAGTGTACAGTTGTGAGCCTCTCAAAACGTAAGTCTTTCATTTCAAATAGTAAGACTCATCTCTCACTAAGTCAAAGGAGGGAAAAATGGCTTAAATGAATCTTATATTCATAGCAACTTATTTGGAAAACCAATGTGTATGCATGGGAGAAAATGGCAAATGGAGGTCAAAAACACTGCAGATGAAAGGTTCAAGCCCAACTACGAATTGCTGAATTATTATGGCGATCATCTAATATGCCTGAATCCCAAAAACAAGTTATCTTCCCAGAAACCACCTCCTCCTTCTTCCCCATCCTAGTCATGGATACAATTTATTTTCACCTTCCCCATGCTACAAGCAAAACCCCAATCAGCTCCTTATGTGTCACTGAACCTGCCCCTCAAACTCTGCCTGTAGCAAAAGTCCATTAATTCTCAGCCTTCTAATGTCTTAGGTCAGAGGATCATTTCTGTCTCTTCCCTGGGCTGCAAAAAACCCTAACAGCTAAAAATGTCATTTCCTCAATATATTAATAACAAACAGGAAAAACCACAACATTACAATGCAGAAATTCATCAGACAACACTATTACCAAGTATTCATCAATAATAAACTGGTGATTCTGACCTTACATACTCTTCAAACTCATGAAGGGCACAAAATCATGTATGTGGTATTCTTGGCAAAACTGCAAAACTTCAATGAAATCTTGATAAAACAAGAAAGTAACTCAAATTGAAGACCATCCTAAAATTTAACTAACCAGTACTTTTTAAAAGTCCTATATAATAAGAGAAACCTGGAAAACTGTCACTGAGCAGAAAGACTATAAAGACAGATCAACTGAAGAAAATAGGATGTCTTGTACTGCATCCTGCAACAGTGTTATGGTTTATGTCTAGTTGTCCCCCCAAAGCCTCATGCAATCATGGGGTGGGGACTACTAGAATTTGAGACATGAGTCATGATCCACTAGGATTATGTGTTACAATTGGTTCCTCCCTGGAGTATGACCTGGGCCTGCCTAGGATATGATTGGCTCCTCCCTAGAGTGGGATCAAGGGCCCATCCTGGGGTGTGATTGGTTCCACCCTA
>PVKN010022420.1:0-15148 GCA_004027915.1 Capromys pilorides
AGGAAAAAAAAACATGCATTTTTCATTTTCTTTTTACATTTAGATCATTTAATTATATATCAATTTCATTTAGGTCCCTACCTTGCCCTGATTAGAGCCTATGCTTGCTGATGGAAAGATAAAATATAGTGGCAGAACTATCCTAGAGGTTAGCTACAAGAGGCTTATAATGTATTTTTACATATTTTTTTGCAGATCCCTAATGAATATTATAACATTTGAACTATAACCTCAATTGCTGTACTGACAGCTAGGATTTTTAATAACACTTGTCTTATTCACAAACACTATGAAGCTTAAGATGGAAAAATTACTGAAATGTTTTGACATCTAAATAATCATAAACTTTTAGTCATTTTTAGGTATATGACAATGATCCTGAACTTGAGCCAACATCTGTGATCATTTTCAAAAACACCATATTCTCATATGACCTGTAAGTCCCATTAAAATACAAAAATAGAGATGATGTACACATGTAGTCCAAGCTACTCTGGAGGCTGAGGCAGGATAACTTGAGCCCAGAAGTTCAAGGCCGGCCTGGACAGCAAAGTAAGACCTATCTCAAAAGCAAAACAAAAACATGATGCACAAATAATTACACACAAAGGCCCCACAGTTCAAATACTGCCCTGAATTGATTAAGGGAGTTGGGGAGAGGTCCAAACAGATAAAGGAGTCCAAATAGTTACATTTTAGCAGGAACACATGTGCTGCTCTCTTTAAAATATTATCTCTAGATACGTAAAAATAATACATTTTAAATTCATTTTGCAAATTTTCTGGGTTTTGTATTGTAGTGTTTTCTGTATGAAGGGTTTTTTTGTATGTATACGAAGCATATATATATATACACATATATATATATGTATGTGTGTGTGTGTATATATATATATATTTTTTATTTTTTATTTTTTTTATTTTTTAATCTGTTCTTAGTGTTTGTCCTATCAAAAGACCTAGGGGAAAAGAAAAACAGACCTGAGCATTTTTCTAGCCTTCAGTATAGGCATATGAGAACTTTAAATTTAGCCATGCAGAACAGGCACAGAATGAGTGCAGCTAGGCCACCAGGAGTCTTACTGATGCAGACAAGGCAGCTATAAACTTGGACATCACTGGAAAATATTTAGGTGTGTGCCACAAACTCAGGAAGACCAAATCTTCCATACTTACGGATGGGCTGGAGGTGAAAATCCAAATCTTTAAAAGATGCTTCACTGTAGGAAAGAAGATACCAGACCAGCAATATCAAGTAGGAATGGCATACCTGTTAGTGAGAAGCTCAAAACTAAGAAACTACCATCATAAGATTCATAAAGGAATGCAGGAATCTAACGGTTGTAGCTATAAAGAAATTGGAATGTGGGGTCCTCAGAAAAGAGCAGGCCTAAGAATCTGCTTTAGAGACAACTGGGGTCAAGAATAGCAGAAAAAGCTAAATGAACCACTTCCCAGATGTTGGTATATGCTTTAAGGTACACTAAGAATATTTTGGGAAGCTATGAATAAGAACAAATTCCAGGATGAATACAAATGTGCATAGGCCATATTAAAATGAAAATAGCTAAAGGATTTCCATAAATAAAATATGCATATTTAGGGACATATACTAAATAATGTGTTAAGAATACAGGACAACATTCCAAGTTATTTTTGAGACTAGATTCTTATGCAATGAAAATGACTGAGACTAAATATTAACAATTTCATATATAAGTTATAACAATTTTCTCTCCACTACTTTAATACTGGGTAAAGCCTTAAATAGAGGCAAATTTCTTCACCTGTATTCTGACCTGGTATATTTTGATTACAATTAAGACTTGATGATTCTTACTAAAAAGATCTGCCACATTTACTAGACTCAAATGACTTCTTTTGGGTAATTCTCAGATGACAAATGAGCATTGAATTATAACTCAATTTCCTGTCATACATGCATTTATTAAACTCATAGGCTTTCTGCATGACATGAATCTGAAGCAAGGTAGTTCCTTTGACTGATCGCTTTTTTACATATTGGAATTTTATTCCAGTACAAATTCCCCAATTATGAGTAAAGAATGAATATAGCGTGAATTTACCACATTCAACATATTCAAAGCTTTTCTCACCAGTATGGACTGCAGGAGCCAATTAAGAGTTTAACATAAAAGCTTCCCAATATTCATCACATTCGGAGGGTCTGTATCATGAATGCTGACTTAGAATATAGTCTGAATTATCACTGAAACTTTACCATTCAGTAAGTACTAACTTCGCCCTGGTGTGAACCTTCAGATGTTGAATGAGGACTGAACTTGACTAAATGCCTTCTCATGTTCACTGCATTCATAAGGTTTCTCTTTGGTATGAACTGGTTGATGCTGAACAAGATGTGCTCTCTGACTGAAGTTATTTTCCCATGTATCACAGTCAAAGACTTTTTCTCTGGTGAGTACTTCTTGTTGCAGGATAAGATCTGAGCTATGACTGAAACTTTCCTCATAATCATTACATTCATATGATTTGTCTTTCCTAGGCATTTTGTGATGCTGCATAAGGCAAGAGGTTTGACTGAAAGCTTTTCCACAGTCATTACATTCATGTGGTTTCTCTCCTGTATGAATTCGTCGATGTTGAATAAGATGCGAATTTAATCTGAAGTCTTTTCCACATTCATTACACGTATAGGGTTTTTCTCTGAAACAAATTCCTTGATGTTTAACATAGGCCAAGCCACACTCATCATATTCATAGGATTTCTCTTGATGGTGGTAGACCTTCTGATGTTCAACAAGATATGAAGTATGACAGAAGTCACTGCCACACACAGTACACCTACAGGGCATCTCTCTGTGAATTCTCTGGTGTTGAGTAAGGTGTACACTACGACTGAAGACTCTTTCACAACTGTTACACTTGTAAGATTTGGCTTTGGTATGAATCTTCTTATGCTGGATTACATCTGAACTCTGACTACATGATTTATTAGACTTTTCACAGGATTTATCAGATGCTTCACATTTATAAGGTTTTTCTCTAGTGTGTATTCTTTTATGTCGACTGAGACTTGAGCTCTGACTGAAAGATTTTTCACATTCTTTACATTTGTAGGGTTTCTCTCTGGTATGGATTCTTTGATGTCTAGTAAGGGCTGAGCTCTGATGGAAGATTTTTCCACATGTATCACATTTATAGGATTTCTCACTGGCAGAAATGCTCTCCCATTTATTAAAGTGGGAGAGATCCATTGGGCTTTCTTTGTATTCGCTATTCTGAAAATTCTGTTGTAGATTTATGTGTTCATGTTTATCAGCAGAGTTCTGTAAGTTCATATCATATTTACTGTCATCAATATTCTGTATTCTAAGAACTCTGTGCCCTGTTTCAAGGGTAGAATCCAAACTGAAGCTTTTTTCAGGTTCATTACATTCACTGTTCTCACTGGTGAAGGTTTGCTTGCTGATTGTTATTTGTCTAAACTCTCTTTCCAGGAAGAGAAATTTCCTTAGGATTTCCTGAAGCCTTTCTAATCTGTCCTCAGACTTATATACTTCTCTAGTCTCAGGAACTTGGACAATATCCTGTTTGAGTCTTCCTACTCTCACTTTGTATGAGTGTACTTCTTCCGAAATTTTCTGCTTAGGAATCAACAGCTTGTTCTCGTCTCTGGTTTCTCCATCTGATATAATATATAAATAGAAAATACAAATGTAATCTGTACCCTGTACTTCAAAAGAAAACTCTGATAGAAGGAAACTAAATAATGTAATATCTACTAGCATAAAAAACAGGCACAAAATCTCAACAGCAGATGTTAAGGGTATGAACAGCAGCAGCCAGGTAGGATCCAAATGGATCATGAAGAGGTACAAATTAGAGGTGTGTTCCGCAGAGTAAGAGTTAAGGTACTTCAAAAAAGCTAAAAACTAGTGCAAAAGAATTTTAGGTAAGCAACTTGAATAGGGACCTAGTACAACTTGTGCATAAGAGCTAAATAAATACAAAGGGTAGGCCTACACCACAGGCCAAGACAAGAGCTCTCTACTCCAGGACAGACAGAGCTCTTCTTCTTGAATTCCAAAGCAGTCACAATTTGACTCAACAATTCCACTTTACTGCCCTAGTAATTTCATGTGATTTATTCTGCCTTACTCACCTGAGCAGTCACCTCTTAAGACTTCTCTATTCTTAGTTTCCAGATCAAAGACCTGTAGATCTTGTTCCAGCTGGGAGATCCCATCAGGCTTGGAAATTGGAAATCCTGCTCATAGAGAAGGAAATGGGATGTGGCAATTTATCCCCAGAGGCTACACCAGCCACCTTTTTCTTTTAACTAATGATTACTAGAGAAAGAGGTTCTGAAAAGACATTAATTAGAAAGGCCTGGAGAGTGAAAAGGATAAAGATCTTGTACAAGAACTCAGATTTGTGCTCCAGAAAGAGGTGTGTTAAGCAGCAAGATGATAACTTGCGAGCAGCAACATTCATTTAAACATCATTCAGACGAAAAAATTGTGCATGGGTGTGTACCTATCTTCACAGAAATTATTACTACTTTCCACCTTGGGCCTAAAGATAAATCCTTATATTAGATTATCTGGCCTACAATATCAAATATAATTTTATTGAGCTGGAGAAAATGAAAGGTGAAATTCAAGCACCTGCTACACTGTAAGCTAAGCTGTAGCAACAAAATCAATGAAGACAGAACAAATATTCCAAGAATGAATCTCAAGAAGCAATTAGAAATTCATTAAGAACCAAAATGGAATAAAGGAATGATTTCTGGTTCCTCTTCAGCACATCTGGGTAATTAACAAGTTAAAACAATCTATATTTCAAACTGACTAGAAGAGTATGAAATTCCCAACACAGAAAAAATTATCATAATTTAGCATAGCCTCAGGAGGTTGAGACAGGAGGGTCCAAGTTAGATGTTCATGTAGGTAACACAGTAAGACTTTGTCTCAAATTTAAAAAGGCTGAAGATGTAGCTCAGTGGTACAATGCTTGCAAAAACAGTGTTTGAAAAAATGGAAATGCTTATGACCCTGATTCAATTATGTGTGTGTGTGTGTGTGTGTGTATATGTGTGTTATAGAATCAGCCCAATGCATCCAAGATGTGCAAATATTTCAAGAAAGACAGAAAATAAATGAGTTTCTCTGCACATAAACAAAGTCTATGACAACCTTACCTTTAGCTTACTCTTGTTTATTCAACAAACTTTATGGTGTCTCCTACATGCAAACAATGGAAGGAATGGAGAGACCAAACAGAAGATCCACCTCCCTACAACCTCACACTCCACTGCAGACACAGCAATGAACACGTACAACATGATACAGCAAGAATAGTACAATAGTAAATATGTATACAGAATAATCTTGCTGTAGCTCCTATAATGGACTGCTAGGACCTAACTCTTTTAATGCTAAAAGAACAGGCAGTCTTTTTTAGACAGAGTTTCACTATGCAGTTCAGGCTGGCCATTAACAATGTAGCCCATGCTGACTTCAAATGTATACCAATCCTCCTGCCTCAGCCTCCTGAGTGCTGAGATTATGGTCTCACCACACTGGGCTACTTTTTTTTATATGTTGAGCCCAGAAACCATCAAAAAGAATGGCCTGGTTCAAGCCATTCTTCTCCAAAAATCTTTCCCTTCACTTACTGTCTACAAATGTATTATTTGTTTTCCCATTATCCTATAAGTCACCATGTAATGATGACATTAATAGCTTCCTAATAAGCAAGGTTTACCATCCTCAATTTATAAACTTTTGATAGCAAGTATCACATACCATTTATTTTGCATTTTTTTCTTGTTTTTTGAGGCAGCATCTTATCATGTAGTTCAGACTAGACTTGAACTCACTATGTAGCCTAGGCTGGCCTCAAGTCTCTAGCAATACTTCTGCTGCAGCCTCCAGAGTGCTGGGATTACAGGTGCACACCACTACCCTCAGCTTTATTTTTGCACTTCTTTTGACTTGATTAACAGCTACTTATTATTGAGTACCAACTCTGTCCCCAAGCGTCAATGCACAAATAGCTAATAAAGTTTATATAAAAATGACATTGCTTCTGGAAAATGTAAACCAAAGGTCCCCCTTGGGATCGCATGTGAAAGCCTACACATAAGGAGATCAGGACACATGAAAGTCATTTACTACATTTCTGAATTCCAGCTAGGGATTAACAGAGTCAATTTTCTTCCAGTTTTAAAACTATGTCACATAAAATAGTTTTCATTAGAGTGGGGATATAGCTCTGCAATAAAGTGAATGCTTGCCTACTATGCACAAAGCCCTGGCTTGATTCAACTTCTGGCACTAAAAGGCTTAAAAAGTAGTATGACCTACAGACACAGGATTGGCCCAGCACACACGAAGGACTAGTTTAATCCACTTAATACTGCTTAGTAACATCCAATTTGAGGAAATAGACATAGTGATACCTCAACTCACTAGAACTGTGGAATACACTGTGCAACCAGAATCATGGAATAAAGTTCATAAACTGAGGCACCACTGTACATATGTACATATAAATATATATTGAGTGCTACTTGTCTAGCATGTGTGAAGGCCTAGGTTCACCCCCGCCCCCCCCATGGAAAAAGAAGTGTGACATGAAGGACCAACTTTGTGTTGAGAACTCTAGGAACACTTTGCAACTTTTAATTTTAGGTAATTACTAAGGTGTTTCTCAGCATTTAATATTTGAGACCAACCGGCTAATTACTTTTTGGTTACACTGAAAATACAAATGCACAGCAAAAATGGTGGTCTTCATGTGGGATGAGGAGTTTGACACTTGTATTTAAGAAAATATAACAGAAAATGTCTGACAAGCAGTTAGGAGACAAGATTATAGCTTACAATAGAGAAAAGGGTTTACAGAAGACTGAACGCCACTTGTAATATAAGTACTAAGGTTTATAAGTATTATAAATATAAGTATTAATATAACCTTAAGTATTAAGGTTTACTCATGGGTGCAACGTGCCAACCCAAGAGCTTTACAAGTTTCCACTCAATGCTCACTACTTTATAAGGTAGAACGTCTTTATTTTCATACAAATGAGAATTTGAGATGTCCAAGTAACTTCTCAAAGGTCACAACAGCTGGTAAAGCTAGGAACCTGGCTTTTAATAAACACTCTACTATTAAAAAGTAGTAATGGTGAAATAAAATCTATCCCTTCCTTCATAATATATAACATATTAACAGAGTAAAAGTAAAAATAAAACAGAGAAAAAGTGACTAGAATAAAAGAGAGCCACATTCCTAAGAATTTGGAGCCATAAAAATTTTAAAAGGGGTCTTACCAGGTGTGGTAGCACATGCCCATAAGCCCAGCACTTGGGAGGCTGAGTGCCATGAATTCAAAACCTGCCTGGGCTACACAGTGAGACCCTGCCTCAAAAAAGGAGGGTTTGGGGTCCCTAAAAGATGATTTAGTATCAAAGAAATGCAAATCTTTTAATAATAAAAATCCAAACTCTGAGACAATAATCTGAGCAATATCCAATTTCAGGAAATTATACATAAAGAAATAATTTTAACAAGCTCCAAGTTTGAGGCTAGCCTGGGCTATACAAGCAAGTTGAAAGCCAGCCTATACTACATAGGGAAACCTGTCTCAAAAAAAAAAAAAAGATACACTTGCATTAAGTTTTTCTGCTCTAAAACTATTTTTTAGTCAAATTTCTTTATTTTTTAATGTAAGTCTTAATAGTTTTCTATTAGCTTTGACTATAATATAGTCTTTAAAAATAACACTCGAAAAATAAAATCTGTAGCCAGGTGGTGTTTGTAATCCCAGCACTTAGGAGGCTAACTAAGGCAGGAGGATCTCTGAGTCTGAGACCAGTCTGGGCTACATAGCGACACCTTGTCTCAAAAAAAAAAAAAAAAAAAGAAAAGAAACAAAAAAATTCTGAGTTGGAAGTAGGCCAGTCTAGGAAATTCAGTAAGATCCCGTCTCAAAATAAAAAGGGCTGAGGCTGCAGTTCAGTGGTAGAGGACTTGCCTAGCAAGTACAAAGCTATTCAATCCCTAGCACCACAAAAATCAAATAACATTTCAGTTTTATTTGGCTTGTTGCTTTTACCACAGTTGTGCTAAAGATTTCTGCAATTTGTTTCATGCTTGTCTTCATGGTTCTTAATTAACATACAAATAAAATCTCTTAGCGATAGCTTTCTTCTTTTGGGGCCTGAGCAATAGCTCAGCAGCATAAACACCTGCCTGGTAAGAGCAAAGTCTGGAGTTAGAATCCTGAAAAAAAAAAAAAAAGCACTAGCTACTCACTGGGGGAGGAGTACTGGGCTTCACACAAGCTAAGTGCTCTAGCACTGAGCTAGATCCCCAGTCTTTTTTTGCAGGACAGGGGTTCAAATTCATGACCTTGCACTTACCAGGCAGGCACTTGTGCCACAGAGCTATCTCCCAAGCCCCGCTCCCAGTCTTTTTAAAGAAACGTCTCACTAAGTTCCCCAAGTTGACCTCAAACATGTGAGGTCATGGCTTAGTTCTCCTCGGTAGCTGAGATTAAAGGCATGAGCAACCACAACAAGCAAGAGCTGCTGTGCTGGCTCCACCCCCAGGGAGTGCTGAGCCAGCAACTGAGACTGGGCATGGTGGCACATACCTGTAACCCCAGCTTGGGAGGCTGTTAACACTACAAGTCTGATCTATTAGTGAGACCCTGAACACCCTGTAGACCCTTCCCTAAAAATACAAAAAAAAAAAAAAAAAAAAAAAAAATACAAGAGCATTCTTCCACAGATACATCTTACATTAGACTACACTAAGCAGTTTTATTTCTTGCATGTATGGCCTTTCTGATTCCAAAATGTACAAACTGGTCTGTCTGTCCAACTTATTGTGGTCATTTTGACTTTCCTTATTTTTAAAGTAAGATATCCCATTAAAAACATTTAAATTCCTTAGCTGGGGTGGTGGCACACGTCTGTAATCCCAGTACTTGCGAGGCTGAGGCAGGAGAATAAGTGTGAGTTCCAGACCAGCCTGGGCTACAAAAATGAGCACAAGGGCCACCTGAACTGTATAGTGAGACCCTTCTCAAAAACACACACACAAAAAAAAAAATTAAATTCCTGAGGCATAAGAATCACGAGTTCAAGCTCATCCTGGGCAACTTAGTGACTTAGAGAGACTTTCCCCCAAAATAATAAAGGGTTGAGCATGTAAGTCAGTGCAAACATCCTGGGCTAAATCCCTAGTACTAGAAAAAAAAAAAAAATTAAATGTCATATGTATCTATACTTATTATTCTAAAAATACAAAATAGTAGAAAAGAGTACAACTTTCCAAGACACATCTGGATTGTTCAAAGTAAGAAGAGGATCTTCTGTTCACAGGATTTCAGCAAGGATTAAGTTATATATACATATTACCTAGTAACACACTGCTCAGTAAACAGTAAACAGTAAAAAATATTCTGTGTGTGCTGGAAATATAGCTCAGTGACACAAGTGTCTGCCTGGCAAGTGCAAAGTCCTGAGTTCGATCCTCAATAATCCTCCCCCACCCCCCAAAAAAGGAAACAAAACATTCTGTGTGAACATGAATGACATCAAGTTCAAAAGCCTTGGATATGTATAAAACATTCCTCATCTACTGCCTCATTGATCACCAATTAGAACTTTGCTAAACATGTTTCTACTACTACCACCCATTATAGAGCACTTGCCATGACCTATGTGAAGTGTAACTCAACTCCAAATCCTCAGCACTCATAGGCAATTTCCTTTTAGGTACAAAAGCCAGTTAGTTGTTCATAGTCAACAAAAAATATTCTTCTTTTTTAATTTGATAATGAAAATTATTTATTATGTACTTTTTACTGTTATTCTTATTCTACATATTTGTTTACTACTATCTAGTGGAAACCCTTAAAGTTCTGCTCTGATTGCTTTATGTTTCTGAGACAAAGTCTCACTATATAGTTCAGGCTGGCCTTGAACTCACTACATAGCCCAGGCTGGCCTTAAATTCTCAGTCATCCTCCTGCCTGTCTCCCGAGTGCTGGCATTATAGGTAAGCATCAGCCCACCTAGCTCAGCTGTGACTGTTTATACTCTGTACATTTACTAGTACACAGTGAAAATATTTAACTAAAGGACCAAAGTTCTAATGTCTTTGGTAAATAAAATTCAGAACTATTGCTATGAGAAAAAAAAAAAGATGTGAATCATAAAGTGGACGTGCTAAGTCAGGAACTAAATTATAAAGTGCTTCTGTTAAAACCACGAACAGTAACCTTAAATTTTAGGTGTAGTTCACTGAACCCACAAATATAAAATGATTTCCCATAAAAACAATTTTCTAAAGAGACTTTACTGACCTGGTCACAAAAGCAGTGAGTAGGAGGGTTTCCTACAGTGTGACTAGCATGTCAGAGTGTACATGGTGTCCTGTGTGAGTGTACAGAAATGACATGGAGAATGGAATAAAGTTCAGTCTCATCACTGTTGTGCTACTAGACACTACATTATATCATTATCTACAAGTTGTGCTATGAAGTTTACTCCAAAAATTAGACAGATTAATGTTGAAAATTCTGTAATTATTAAGGAAAATTGACAATAGATTACAATTATATATATATATCATATTACATTTTACAAAGTTATTAAATATACATTCATATTGATGCCCTGAAAAGAGAGATTTAACTTTTCTTTGCCCTCCCATCTCCCTGCAACAAACAGTGTTAAGGTTATTCATTCAGGAAAGGTACTATAAATGCATCAATCTGTATAGCACCACAGAGTCAAGGGGAGGAAGGTAGGCCTTTGAAGGAAGGAGAAAAGCCAATGTTAAGCATAAGGAAAGCCCAGGGGTCACAGGAGAGTGAGGTAACATGGGGGCAGCTCCTGCTCACTGCAGAAAAGGCGGGCACACAGCATATGTGCCACATGCTAACATAAGACCACATAAGAAGAGGCGGAGTCAAACTTCTGAACTTTGTAGTTTCTCAGAATGTAAGCATCTGACCACCAAGCGTGGTTTCTCAATAAACTAGGTTCAAAATGCATCTAGTTGCAATGAAAGGCCTCCTTAGCCCCTCATATTAAAAATTTAACAAAGGTCATTTGATAAGCTACAGTTTTACATAGTGGTGGTATCCCAGGGAGCACTATTCCAGCAACCAAGTTTAATATCTTACAATTGTGGAAAAGGAGTTTCCGAGCAGGGACGAGCACTACCGATGGGAAGCCGACACTTGGGCCATCTCTTGGAGATTCCTGCTGAAAGTACTGCAAGTGTTTCTCCAGAGAAAGCACTTGCCTGGGTATGACTCAGAGCTGGGCAGGAATTCACACAATGAATCCGGGTGGTAGGAAGGCGGAGAAGTATGCCTATAAAGATCAAAGAGCCAGGAATGGAAAACATACTAAAAACCTTTCCAGTGGGCAGACTTCCTCCCCACAGTGAAAGACGACTGAGTGAATCCTAAGCGTAATCAGGGAGACAAAAAAGTGTCCTGCACACTACCAATATAGGCAAAGCATAAGAAAGAAAGAAAAGAATGAGTAAATATAGACATTGTACATGTTTACAGAAGCAGAGGAGAAACAGAGAGACAGAGACAAAGGAATAAGGCTCTTACCAAGGAGGCTACCAACAATCCCTTGCTGATGCTCATCAAGTGCGCTATAGGTATTAAATTCCAGCTGCCTACTGTACCATTCAAAATGACAAAGGAGAGGGCCCAGGGAGATAGCTCAGCTGCATAAGTGTCTGCCTGGCAAGTGCAAGGTTCTGAGTTCAATCTCTGGTGCCAAAAAAAAAGACAAAGGACAGATATGGCTTAATAATTATTTTGTTTCTCTGGGTGTTCCGAAACAAGGTTTCACTATGTAGTTCAGGCTGGCCTTGAACTCACTATGTAGCTTAGGCTGGCCTGAAACACAGTAATCCTCCTGCCTCAGCCTCCCAAATGCTAGGATTATAGACATGAGCCACCACGCCCAACAAGAATTACCCTACCTTTGTTTGGGGAAAACATCTGAGACTTCTCCTACCCTGGGGTGGTTATTTGCGATTATCACATTGACCCATTGAAATATACTCACAGTGACTCATACCATTATATCAAGTCTCTCCAATTTGCCTGTATGGAGATAAACTGAGGATCTTCAGAGGTAGGAGACTACTGAAAGAAGACTGTGTGATCACAGTCTCTTTAAAAAAGGCTTTCTTAAAAAAATAAAAAAGATTTTCTTCTTAGGAAAATGGGAAACTGAGATACAGAGCAAATATACCAGAGAGGAAAGAAAGAAGGGAAGAAGGAAAGGAAGGAAAAAGGAAGGAAGGAAGGAAGGAAGGAAGGAAGGAAGGAAGGAAGGAAAAGAGAAAAGAAAAGAGTAGAGTCAGAGATATAGCTAGCTCAGCAGCATAGTGCCTCCCTGGTAAGTACAAGGTTCTGAGTTCTATTCTCAGTACCAAAAAATAAAATAAAATTAAAAAAATAGATGCATCCTCCAATTAAAAAAGAGAAAAGAAAAGAAAGAGGGAGTGAAGAAGGGAGGAAGGCAGGGAAGGAGGGGAAAAGGAAAACAAAAAAATAGGGAAAATGAGAACTTACAGCAAAAACAAGTTTTTCTTCACTAACAAGGAACACATGTCCCAGAAAAGCAGATAACATGAACTTAGACAAAGAGCAGAATGTCTCCTCTTGGTGCTTCAAAGCAATTTTAATTATCCTTTTCAGAGATGTCCTTGAAGATTAGAGGATTCAGAAGCTCTAGGACCTAAAATCTGTGCCACACTTTACTTCTCAGAGACTTCACATTTACTCAGAAACAAGGAAAGAAATCCAAATAAGTAAAGTGAGTGTAAGAAAGACAGTCCTTACCCAGTGAGACCACGTTCCCATAATTCTCTAACATCACTTCTCTGTAGAGGTCCCTCTGAACAGGGTCCAGGCGTCCCCATTCCTCTCGAGTAAGGTACACAGCCACATCCTCGAATGTCACAAACTCCTGAAATAACACATCCTAGCTGCTCTTTGGGAATTGAGGCCACTGTAGCACCATGGCCAGGAAATAAAGATGGTAACAGAGAAGGTATCCAGTGTGTATTTAGGTTGGGGAAGATGAATAGACTAAAATATAGGGAGACAGTCCCACATCCCTTAAATGTCTAATGAGCACCCATCACAGCATCATAGATAAAGAAGATTTGCTCATGCTGTCAGGGACATGGGAAAGTCACCTGTGTGAAGTCTAGTTCTCTTAAGAAAATCAGTTCCCAAACTGGTCTGCTAGTGAAAAAAATTCCTGCCAAGGTTTAAGAGATGGGCTGAGAGAGGCCACACTCAACCAGTAACAACAGTCCCTAAGAAAAAGCAGAGGGTTCCTCAGCTCACCTGGTACCTGGCTGTCAGGAGTGCAGCTGCCTGGTCTCCTGGGCTTCCCTCTTGGGGAAGAGCAGGCACCTGGGGAACAGGTGGAGCTGAGGAAGGAGAAAGGATCAAGAGTAAGAGCAGCCCTTCCACGGGCTCCCTTCAAGAGGCCTCTCCAGCCCAAGGGGTGTCAGTAGGACCCACTTTCACATCAATATTCTACTGAAACCAGAAATACATATCAGGTGCTGGGTAGCTCTACTCTTTCTCCTTATTACTTGTATGACTTATGATTTTATTAGGAAGTCTATTTCACTTTATCCTTGTAACCTGACATTCTTTTCCTCTCACAGAAAGGTAAGCACTGATCCTACTCTGCAGTGTCCGAAGCAAAGCGTAAAGACTTGGAGTGACTTATCAATGCCAGAGTTATTTAGTAGACTTCTAAGCTTCTCAGACATAGCTCTAAAACTCCAGTAAGTTTTTCTCTCTCAAATAAGAACTGTCTCTGTAATGTGTGTGTCGGGCTTCCGGAAACATGGAATAGTCATCTTCGCAATCCTTTCCACATTCCCCCAATGTCCCCACAGCACCCTACGCACCCCGTGGCACTCCTCTTCTGATACTGACACACAAAATACTTCTGACAGCGGAACTGGCTACAGCAATCTAAGACACAGTTCTTAATAACAACAACAAAAAATTGGCCAACCTATCTATACAAAGCATTCAAATGTAATTGTACAGTCAGTATGTAACGTGAATGCATTGAAGCAAGCATTGTGTTCAAACAGGGAATTAAATGCCTGCTTTCTCAATCAACACTAGATCAGTCACAAGCTGGACATGGTGGTACATGCCTGTAATCCCAGCACTCAGAAGGCTGAAGCAAGAGGAACGTTTTGAGTTCAAGGCCAGCCTGGGCTACAAAGTGAACTCAAGGCCAGCCTGAACTGCACAGTGAAACCCTGTCTCAAAAAAGAACCAAAAAATGAAAAACAAAACCAAGATTTGATTAGTCACAAACACTGCAATTGCAACAGAATGGCAAGTGGCAAAGCACATAGTCAGCAAGCAAAGAGAAACTTAAGTGAAGCGAGCAGGAGGAGGCAAAGGTCCTAAATCTAAGAGCCAAGCAAGAACTATGAGATGCAGCAAAAGCAGCATAGCTCAGAAATTATTCTGGATGTGGTAACTGGGATAAAGAGAAGGTTGTCTGAAAGACACAAAGCCACAAAGTAAGTGACTACCACTCTGCTTATTAACGATGAACCATCCGTCCTCCCTCCAAGGGTCATCTTCTTGCTGGAGTTGTTGGCCTCATCACACCGGGCAGGCCCAGAAGCCCCTCCAAACTCCCATTCTCCTGGATACAAGTGTGTCTCTGCCTTACCCCCAGTGAGTCCCTGCTCCATGTCGATGTCCTGCATGAACTGAGGCTCTGGGGAAAGACACTCAGACTGGGTCTCCAAAGACTGAAAGTGGACCCTTGGTGATCCTGAGGCTTCTTGGGCTGACAGTTCCTCCATCCCTGTTCTGGAGAACAATGACCATCACTGCAGGGTGAGATTAGGAGAAATGATTGGAATAAGATAAAATATCACATTATTGCATGTCCTTAGGACTTAGCAAAATATCTTACACACTGCAGATACTCAATAAAAGCCGGTTAATAATGACTAACCATCCAAAACAAACAGAAAAAAACATAATTATTATTCAACTTCAAATACTTCAGATCCAAATCTTAAATCCAAGCATTAAGGTTTATTTAAA
>PVKN010022421.1:0-15176 GCA_004027915.1 Capromys pilorides
CATACTGTCTGTAACTTGTCAAAATGTTGACATGTAACATAATCTGTCACTAATTAAATAGGAAAAAGAAAAGCAAACAAACTAAGCAAGAAGAAAATAATCTAAGCTGTAAGAAAACAAACACAAGATCCTGCGTCTTCTAAATGAGAAAAATATTTGACTTACCTTTCTAAAATAATTTTGATCTGTTTTTAAATAAAAATTTGAGCTATCGTGTCACCTTAAAATGCAAACTCTTCATCCATTCTCAAAAATTCGATAGTAGTAAAATCAGGCAGCTTAAAGTGAGACAAAAAATCACATGAAATGAAAAAATAAGAATTAAGGGTAATCAAGCTATAAGACTAAATTACTTTATCAAAAACAAGCCCAGGTTGAGTTTTTTCAGTACACCTAGACCGTCAAGGCTTACAGAGATAGCTTGATGGTATTGATATTCAAGTCATATTGTAAAGCAGTAAATTATATTTTCTAAAATCTATACATTTAGATTATACATCAAAATTAAGTGTCTGATATAGTAAATAATTATTTGCCTGATGTGATATAATGCAAAATGCATTTATTTAGATAAAACATGTACTTCCTGGACTTTTTTTCTATCTCCATCAATTTAGTATGAAAACTCTGCCTTATAAAATATAACTTAGACAACATCTTCTGACATTGCCAGTTTGACTGATAACCTACAACTATTATGGACTGTTGGACTATATAAATACAGTTACTTTCTCTTAGTTCAGTGACAAGCAAGATTTGTACTAATAGTGTTTAGAAAAGATACCATGTTTGCATTTTGTACTCTGAACAACTAGTCTGAAGACAACAATATGCAATGTATTAATTATTATAACTGTCCTACTAACCTGTTTGAAACTGTCTCATTGTTATTTCTTTCTTATTAAAATTCATAAAATTTAAAAAATAAATAAAATATAACCTAGAAATATAATATTTCTACTTGACACCTAGAAGAGATTCTGGTACATACCATGCATTCAAGATTGGTTTTTTGAGAGGAAGAGAGAAAAAATAAACTAGAATATCTTGATGGATATTGCTAATTTCAATACGGATGCAACATGTATATACAACTTATGTAGATAGTCTTGCTTGTGATGTATTTCTACCTTCCAATGGTATAAGTCCTTAAGCCAGGTATGTATTTCTTTATTTGCTTAAAGTGCTATTTTTTGGGCCAGCGAGATGGCTCAGCAGTCAAAAGCGCCTGCTTAGGCAAGCGTAGGCAACCATAGGAACTGTGGTTCGACCCCCAGCACTACATGCTGTGCTAGCACCACTCCCAGGGCAGGCTGAGCCGGCCATAACATGAATGAATGAATGAATGAATGAATGAATGAATGAATGAATGAAGTTTTTTAAAAAGTACCATCTTTTATGGGCAGAATATTGTGTAGCAAGACTCTCATGGGTTCCCCTAGTA
Source organism: Capromys pilorides (assembly GCA_004027915.1). Lineage (NCBI taxonomy): Eukaryota > Metazoa > Chordata > Mammalia > Rodentia > Capromyidae > Capromys > Capromys pilorides. The sequence goes on from PVKN010022421.1 coordinate 1,445, forward strand.
GAAAAGACATGGATCTGAATTTCAGTAAAATCTTTCAGGATATTAAAACCACACAATGCAACAGGGGCTGGCTTATGCTCAGGGTAGAGCATGTGCCTTTGGCATGCACAAGACCAGCATCACAAAAAAAATTAAAAAAGAAGGAGACCAAAAAAGAATAGGGGTCCCAAGAAAGCAACACACAGTGCAGCTGCACGGGCTGAGGGCTGAGGGGGCTCGGGGACCCCTTTCCCTGCCTCAGGGGTGGAGCAAGCCCGAGCTGCAGCCGGGGCAGAAGCACCACTGGGTCGTTCATGCAGCACTGGCTGCTGACACCTCTCTGTCTTTTCAATCCACGCGGAGCCCAAGTCCTTTTCTAGGCAGCAACGAGCAATGAAAGATGAGGAAGAGAAAGAGAAGAAGCAAGTTTCAGCTGCTGGTAATAAAAATTTGTCACTAAAAATATAGCAGGCACTTACAAGGGACTTGTGTGATCCGCACCAGACCCTAAGTCCTCTGAGTTTCACAACACTCCTGTGACTGTTCCTCTTTTGCAGACGTGGAAGCTTAAACACCGAAAGGACAAGAGCGTTTACAAGCTAGAGTCATAGCTCACATGCTGGTGGCTCACCTCAGAACCTGTCTGCTGCTGAAAAGCGCAGAAGAGAACAGAGGATCAGGGGTGGGGTGACTTTCAGGTTCCCTTCCACCCAGAAATCTAAGCTTCTATACTACACAATTATTAGACGAGTCTCCATTTGGGTCCTCAGCCCCGAGCGAGCATGATTCTGGTTGCAGTAGAAAAGCTCAGTGAGTCCCTCGTATATGAAAGAGTGTGTCAACCCGTAGCAGAACCTTCTAGAACAAATTAGATTCTTAAATGCAAAATCTCAGTTACATTGGATTTTAAATGTCCTATATTTTTGTTCAGCGAAGGCTAGAAAGTTCATACCAATAAGAAAGGACATTTTAACAGAATTTCATTGCAATATTCATTTATGGATCACTCAGCTTTCTATAAAAAGCAAATGACCCCATATAGTCTTTTACTGATCCCCAAACTACAGTGTCTTCAGCATATCAGAAGGTCTCACAGAGTTAAGAAAAAAAAAAGGAGGCCCAGACAGGAAATGAACTGCGGCAACATCACCTCACAGCAGCCGGAAGCAAACCCCACACAGATACACACCACTCACATCCTACGTGTGCGGTTGCCGGTAGAGCAATGTTTACAGCTGCCTGGAGGAGCAACCCCAGCTGCTGCAGTGAGCCGGAAGCATAGCTATGCACAGGACTGGCCGTCGCACCCTGCATGCCCACCCAGAAAGAGGGCACACAGGCCAGGTACACGACATGGTCATCCGCAGTGGTTCTGCCTTTGGGTGAGTTCTTAGCCACTTGCTGTGGCCTGCGATGGGACAAGGGGTGGCATCACTCAGACCTATATTTCCTGACTTGGTGTCAAGCAATTGGTGACTTCCTCACTGGTCACATCCTTCTGCTAGGACTGAGAGGGCTCCACACACCCAGAGGCAGTACAGTGTGACTCTGGGTCTCCTTGGAATGGACCTGCAGGTGCTGGTTCTGTGTAACTTAAAAATCATTTGATTTCTACTTTTTCAGTCCTCTGGCTTGGTGCTTCCTGGTTTGTCAGCACAAGGCTCCTCCTCTCCTCCTGCCCTCCACACAGATCTTACCTGGGAGGGGCTGAGAGGTTAATTTTTCTTAAATCATTTTAGTCCTTTAAAGTGTGGATGTGAGTCATTTACATGGACGTCATTTGCAGCTCCTCTGGGGGTGACTTGGAGGAGCCAAGAAGCGATGGCTGAGAACGGGGCCCTGTGTGTACAGCTCAGCTCTGCAGAGACCTGGCCATTAGCATGATTGCAAAGAGCCTTTGGGAAACGTTGTGTTGTGTTCTACCTGTTCACACCGCACAATTTTGACAGCTCCGTCGTTATTTTTCTCTATATTTATTCATGAATTTTGCTCATTCATTTGCTCACATCTCTTGCACAAAATGTTTGATGCAACCCCCCCCCCCCCCCCCCCCCCCCCAAAATTGCTTCAGAATGGACACAGACAATGACAGGGCAAAGTCAAAGCTATTTGAAAAGGGGTATGAGCCATTTATAGCTGCGTGGAGAAAAGAGTACAGTCTTTTCCCTATGTTATGAGGAGAGTGGGAAGGGTCCTCTACTCTATTTAACTCCTTCTTGAAGACACCCTCCTTCTCCTCCCGAGCTGGTTGCCTACCCAGAGCTGAGTGTGAGACGCAGTTGTCCTTGACAGGATTCTGGAATCTAGCGAAATGGTTTTCCTTCTTGCTTCTGCTTCCTTCCAAGCTTGATTTTCAAGGACATTCCAATTCTAAGAAGGGGAAGGAGTACAGTGATGGCAAAGGAAAAATAGGAAGCCAATTTTTAATTAGAGCTCCACAATCTCTGGTTAACGATCATTTAACAGTGATCTAGAGAGTACTCACCCTTCTAGCAGTCACGGCATAAGGCACAATGAATAGGACAGGGAACAAACTGACATTGCTCTGAGATCCCAAAACTTATAGTCCAGGAGAAAGGAAGACATTAATATAGAGGAGGAAAAGTTGCTTTCTCCCACTTTCTCGGCTGGTTAGTCTATGTTTTAAATTGACATAAAACAGATTAACCAGAAAAAATAAAATAACTGCATGAGCTTCAAAGAGGCCTGATAACTGTGGCTGCTGTACCATCGTGGACTGCACGAGGACATGGGATTGGCTCCTGTAGGCTATGGTGAAGGCAAACTATGGAGAGGTGCAGAGCAAAGCCTGGTTATGTCTAGGTGGGAAGAGGGCCCCAGGGAAGCTTTGTTGCAAGGCTTTAAGTGGGTGTCTTCTGTTGATCAGAGGCCATTAATGTAGCCATCCTCTTCCTTCACTTGGAGAAGGCTATACACCCTTGCACACAGAGATTCCCTTCCCAGATGCAAATTTCTCAAATAACCTTTGGAATGTGTGTGGTTTTTCAAAGTGGTCAACTCAAAATGACAAATACACATTAGAGGAATGTTTTAGCGTAGTATGTTCTTTCATCATTCATATTTTGGGATATTGTGTCCTGAACTCCTTTGATCATTACAAAAATATGAAGACCAGAGTCACACTAGCTCCCTAGGAAAATGGGAACTGAAAGAGGTGGAGGGGCTGGGGGAACACCCAGACCAAACTTGATGAGGAGATCACCTGGAAGACTCAGGCTAGTATGGCCAAAGCAAAGAGAGCGGTGACTGAAGATGGGTCTAGAAAGAACAAACGTGCAGCTGGGATCACCCATGATGCTCTGTATTCTCCTAGTGGGGAAGCTGATTGTGCTATGACCTGATCTGTCTTTTTAACAAATCCCCTTTGCTATGGTATGAAGATTCGATTGCGGAAACCACATCTATAGACAAAGAGACCAGAGTTAGGCTAAGGTAGACAGCTAAGCAAGTGTATCTATAGAAATACAGAGCAGACAGTGGCACTAGGGACAGAAGTGAACAAATTAAAGGGTGGACAGGAAAGGAAAGTGAGGGGAGGTAACTTCCCGCCTGCCATGGATCAGTCCAGTTCTGAAATTAATGATCTGGAGAGGCTGGCAGATGTCAGTCAGGCAGTCGACATGTTGGAATATAGTTTAGAGCAGAGGTCTGGGAATCCATGTCATGGTAATCAAAGCCATAAGTACATGTGAGAGGCTTTGAGACAGAGAATCAAATGGGAAAAGAGAAGACAATGTAGGATTGAACTTCAAGCAATGCCAACATTTAAATAAAAGTAGAGGAGAGGAGCCAGGGATATAGCTCAGTGGCATAAGCACCCACCCAGAAAGTGTAAGGTCCAAAGTTCTATCCCCAATACCACACACACAAAAAAAAAAAAAAAAAAAAAAAAAAAAAAAAAAAAAAAAAAAAAAAAAAGAAAAGAAAAAGAAAGAAAGAAAAAAAGTAGAGTAGAATAGAATAAGCTACCAAGAACTCAAAGAAGGTTTCTCAAAAGTCTGAGCACACAACTGCTGCATGACCCAGCAGTTCTAGTCTTAGTAACACAATCAGCCCTCTATATCCATTGAGGCATTCCTGCTGATTCAACCTTCTATAGATCAAAATACACACGGCTGGGGACTGTGTCCGTGCTGAACATGTGTACGTGTTCTTCTCATTGTTTCCTAAACAACATAGTAGAACAACTATCCAGATAACATTTTCATAGTGCTATGTACTATAAGTAACCCAGAAATGGTTTCAGGAATACGGTAGCATGCCTGAATATTCTTTGCAAATGCCACACTACGTTGTATAAGGAGCTTGATCCTCCACAGATTTCACTCCTAGAATGCTAAAGGAGTACCTGCAAGGATCGGAAACAGAGATGCAATGGGCAAAAAAATTGTGACGATCAATGCAATAAACCATTGCACAGTTATTAAGACATGCTGTTCAATACATGCACTGGGAAAATGCTATGCTAAGGGAAAGAAGCCAGCCATAATAGTGCATGTAGTGCTCATGTAGGTAGCACATATATTAAAACTGGAACAATACAGAGAAGATTAGCATGGCCCCTGTGCAAGGATGGTATGCAAATTTGTGAAGCATTCCACACTTAGGAAAAAAAGTTCATGTAATCCAGTAGTTCCCAACTAGCACCAAGGTCCAGATTCCTGGAAGATAATTTTTCTATAGATGGTGGAGGAAGAGATGGTTTGAGGATGATTCAAACAATTATATTTATCATATTCTTTGTTTCTATTATTAGTATAAATCAGAAATAATTATATAATTCACCATAATGCAGAGTCAGTGTGAGCCCTGAGCTTGTACTCCTGCAGAAAGATGTCCCATCTTGGGGTGATGAGAGACAGTGGTGCTCGAAGTGGCGTGTTGCTGTCTCTTCCCACCAAAAGCTCATCTTGGTTGCTGACACTGCATAAAAACCCTGAACATGGGTTGTTAGAAATGGAAGAAGGCTTTTAAGTGATTTTGAGGCAAGCTCAAGATATTCTGCCTTGATTTTAATCCAGAATTTCTGAACATTTGAAGTTGCCTCAAATTTCCTGTTAAGGCTCTCATCATTTGCAATCTCAAGAAGTTGATCCTCTTCTATCACGGATCAAACTGAATTGCCTGGCTTGTTCACAAATGGATCATAGATCTGTTCCTTCCCAGTCCAAGAGTCCTTTGCGGTTGGGAAGTAATGTGCTAACTCTCTTGAAAGCTGAGGCAGGTGGTCACTGACCAGCTGGGTAAAAGAAGTCCCTGCTCCCCCCAACCTTCAAAATCTGCTAATGTTTACAACATATCAAAATGCCTAATGTTCATTTGTCACCCCTATGATTTCAATTGAGCTTCAAATGTAGCCACTTTATCTGTCAACTCGAGCCACAGTTATTGTTCTTCCTTCAAATGACAGACTTAGTTTACCGAGCAGGTTGAATATGTCACACAAGGTGTGTGACCCATTCTGTGTCACTGAAATGTGCTGCCAGTGGTGACTGTTTTTCTAAAAGAAAGCTCTGCAGTGGCTCTTGTAGCTCAAAACTGAGCAGTGATCTACCAGTCACTGAAGTGAGAACAGCATCTTATGTCTGTGTATAAGAGTTACGTGAGCTCGGGTCCATCACCTCATAGACCTATGTAAAGACAGGAGTTAGGGCATATTCTATAATGCGGTTGATAATTTAAATCATATCATGCAAAATGCCAAGTTCTGGTACATTTTGGAGTGAGCTAGCACATATCTGTGGATGGTGTAGTGTATATAATCACACTCCTAAGCAAGCTCCTTGACCTGAACAGTGAAACTAGAGAGCCATCCTGCCATGGCAACTACTCTGTCTGTGCATATACTGACACAAAATTCAGTTTTCCTGATATGTAATTATTCAGACTTAAATAATTCTGTGGTACTGGGTGGCAACAAGAGTGTATATGGCATAGCCAGTGCACATCCGTCTGAAAAATATACCACACGACAAGAACCACTAGTGCTTTGTTGGCAACATGGGAGGACTTCTCAACCTACATTATGTACCAGGCGACTCATTAATCCTAACAACTGTGCCTTTGTATTTTCTGTATTCCATCATTCATCTAGTTATGATACTAGTCAAAAAGGACACTAGCCACTTTTGAAAAGTTCATGACAAATGTCCTTCGCATCAGACAGGAGCAACTCTTCAACAGTAAAAGACTTCTTAGCTGTAGGAATGTGATTAGCCACCAAGAATGGTCTCAGGGCCTCCACACTTGAGGAACTGGTACCCAGCAGTAATGGCTTCTGTTCTTTGTGCTCACATTTTTTTCTCTTTTGAATGTTTTTAATGCAGGATGTTGGCTCAGAATGTGGTAAAACAAAAAAGGTTTGAAGGTTTCATAGCTTTACTGGACAGCCAGTTGTCACATATAACATAAAGTGGGCTTGGAGAATATGAACCATCTGCTACAATGAACTCATAATCTAAATAGGACTGAATATAGCTTTTCAATGTGGCTTTCTTATTGTTAGCAATCTGAAGATCCTCTGTTGTCTTAGCACCAATCCTTCCCCCTTTTCAAAGACATGCGCTAGCACTGTTTGAATTTTACTTATCTCGGCTAGGCTGAGCTTGTGTGTTTACCAAAACTGTGATTGAGACAAGTGGATATGTGGGGAAGAGGTGCAGAGGGACGTGGTAAATGAAATAATGGGTAGGCCATGCCACTAGATGTAGCTGTACAGTCGATGGGCCTCAACTCACTGGCCACCATAAAGCCTGCCTCCAGCTGCAGCGGATTGGTCACTTGCTGATCCCTCAGAGAGTCTTGATGTGAGTCTGTGGGAAATTGATTTATCGGGTTTCTGCAATTAAAATTCTCGGTGATGTTCATCTAGATTTGTAGCTATGCTCCAGCACTAGCATCACCACCTTAGCTCCACCTCAGATCGTCTGGCACTAGATTCTCACAAGAGGCTTTCAAGCTAGCTCCCTTGCATGCACAGTTCCAGGAAGGTTAGTGCTCCGGTGAGAATCTAATTCCACTGCTGAAGTGGTGGAGAGCAGCTGTGTGTACAAATGAAGGTTTGCTCACTTTTTCTGCCATTCAAATTGGCCTGCAAATGGTGTAGGGGGGGTGGGGGGCTAATATGACCTCAATTTATGAAATGTCCACTAGAGCTAAAGCAATAGAGAGAGAAAGTAAATTGGTGGTTCTTAGCGGTTGGGAAGATAACCTAGGGAGAAGCTGCTTAAGGAAGTTTCCCTCCTTTGGGGAAAAAGTATTTAAGAACTAGCCAGGCATGGTGGCACAAGCCTGTCATCCCAGCACTCTGGCTGGCTGAGGCCAGAGAACCAAAGTTGAGCCCAGCCTGGGTAATTTAGCATTTAGCAAAACTCTGTCAAAAACAAAAAAATTGAAAGAGCTGGGAATGTAGCTCAGTGCTGAAATGCTTTACCAGATAAGGTGGAAGAAGAAGAGGAGGAGGAGGAGGAAGAGGAAGAGGAGGAGGAGGAAGAGGAGGAGGAGGAGGAGGAGGAGGAGGAGGAGGAGGAGGAGCAGGAAAAGGTTTTTCCAAAGCTATACAAAAGTTGTAGTTGCACAATGCTGTGAATGTGTGGAATTTCACTCACTGGTTCTCTTTAAATGGTTGATTTTTACATTAAGTGAATTTCATCTCAGTGCTTTTCCCCCAGCTATTGCATTTTTTCAGTTCTCTGGTAAGCATCTTATTAATTTTATTGATATATTTCAAATATACATAATGATCACATTCATCCTAGGGACCTTGCACCCAAGCATGTTATCTTGCTTCTCCGATTGTCTCTGACCCCCTCCTCGCCCTTGAACCTCTTCCCCTCTTTATTTACAATGCTTTGCATCCCTTTTTCCTTTTTCCTCTTCCTTCCTCCCCTCCATCCCTCCCATGCTCCCCTTCCCATTGGAGCGTTTTCTTTCCATTTCCCAATATCTCCTGTGTGTCTTGTTCCTTATTTACCCTTTCAGTTTCTCGCATAAGAGAAACAGTGAAGTATTTAAACATGTCTGTCCAATTTATTTCCCCTAAAAGTGTGGTTCGAAGGTGCATCCGCTTACCTAGAGTTACCTCAAGCTTGGCCTTCCTTACGGCAGTGTAGTATCCATTCCATTAAAAATAAAAACCTCAGGCCTTCTTTATCATCCATCCATTGATGGGCATTTGGGCTGTTCCCAGGGTTTAGCTTTACAAACTGGCTGCTGTAAACATAGTATGCACATACCGCTATGATGAGCAAAACCACACAAGATTAAAGCAAATACGAAAGAAAAGTGATAAAATCTAGAGATGCAATAAACAGTGATTTGTGAGGTATCAAAAATATTGCTGGTATCGTACTACCACTGGTATCAGAAATACTCCTAGTACCATACTACTACTGGTATCATATGGCAGATTGTTTTCTAATAAACATTTTTTTGTAAAGTACAGGGACATATTTTAAAATTATTCTAGTGTTTAATATAGTGAGGTCATGAATCAGGAACATAGTCATTTATTTTCAAGGAACATGTGCTCTTGTGATTGGACAGTATTTTTATCTGACAACGCAACATTTCCAAGAACACGTAATATGTTGAGTTACGATATCATGCCAGTTCAGATACCACTATGTTTATTATGTCACCCAAGAACCAGAATTGTTGCTCCCTTATCATCTGATAGGGTCACCTTCATGCATTGCAGACCATGGCTGACCAAAACATGGTAATGAGCATGTGCCTGTACTTTAGCACTCTGCTGTCTGAGGCACTTGACCTTGGACACCTATGTCTTGCTATCCCTTGGATCCATTCAAAGACTGGAGTGGAGGAGGGCCCTCCTCAGCTCCTCTGACATGAACTTGGAGAAAAGTCAAAGTATGTTCTCAGGGAGAATGATAGATCTTCTAATGAAATCGCCCTGCACAAAGGCACTCTCTACTGTGCATGATCTCAAGCCTGACTGCCTCTCTGTCTCCCCCATAATTCATTGGTCAGCATTCCCATCACTGAACACAAATAGAATAAACTGACACTGTACAAATTACATAGGTATGGCTCGTTCACAAAGACGTAAACACTGTGTTTTTCATTATGTTGGTCCTGCGATGGGGGCGTTGAACTTGAACTATCTCTGGTCTAGATGTACATGTATATGTATATTTACATATTGTTTATTTCTGACTGAGAACTGTAAATGAACACAGTCTTCTAGGACTTGCTCTTTGGCTCAGTACTATGTTTCTGAGGATTACCTGCTGATAAAAAGAGACCCAGAGGAGGGCCAGAGGTGTGGATGAGGGCCAGGGGGTGTGGCTCAGTGGTAGAGCACTTGCATAGAGAACCCACTTGGTCCTGGGTTCCATTGCTGGCACTGCAAAACACAGAGGAAGTGTTAATGTTGATGATTCGTCTTCACAGCTCTTTAGCATGTCCTTACAGGCACATATGACATTCTGCTTGTAATTGTTGTCCAGTGGCATGCTAATGGTCGAGGATGCAGGTTTGCAGTTGTGATTGCACGAAGGCATAGTTGGCCTCAAATTTCACCCTCTGTCATGCACAAAATACCACTTGGAGTCGTAGAGCTTCACCTCAAGGTAGAAGGAGGTTTTAGAGATGCATAAATTAGAGATCTAAGCATCAGAGGAAAGGGACATCAAACGGAAAGGATTCTCTGACGTACGGAAGAAGGAATTTGTCCAGGGCAAGCCTAAAGTGATTGCCTGCAAATCAAGGCTTTCCTTTTGCCATCCACGTCCCCTGCCACACGCCCTGGTGCGGCATCCATGCGACCACGTCATTTCCAGCAGCTTCGCCTCCAGGTCGCCCCCAAGCGCTAATCCCTCTGGGTGATCTTACAGAGGTCCACTGTCCCACTCTGCTCCCTGGGAGCTTTCACTGATGTGTTTGTCGTCACTGCTTCCTTGCAGCATGGCAACAGCACAGTCATCAAATGGTAGTGAGTATGAGCCTTCGGTAACCCTTGTGCCAGTTTCTCTGCCTCTGAAATTCCCCACCCACAGCCTTGCTCGCAGTGAGTGGAAGCAGCTAGAGGAAGTGAGCCGATCAGGGCTCTGCGCCACCCTGGGAATATCTCCCCTGCAAGCACAGCACGGGAGCTGGGGCCCTGCACCTCTGCAGCAGGCCCTGGCTGTAGCAAGTTCAGGGATCTCTCACCCATCCCTCTCACTCTTCCCTCTGCAAAGGGAATGAAATGCTGAGGACATGGTGCACCCTGTCCCTGCACCACAGTGGAGAAACTGTAACTAAGGGGTTCCTTTGGGGACTGTATCATCAGCCTGGCTTTGAGGGCAGAGGAGATTGTGGGGTCTTAGCAGGTGAAAACCATTCCTGGTAAGTGACAAATACTGATTGGCTCATGGAGAGAGTAAAGGAATGTAAGGCACTGCATTAGTCTGCAAGTCTCCAGGCAAATGGAGCAAGCAGTGTGTGCACGCGTGCAAGCCCACGTGTGTGCTTCTTGGTTTGTGCTGGGCTTGTGGGCTGATGACCATCGGAAGTTGAAAAGACTGTGAGTCAGAAATGCACCTAATCCACCTAATCCACCTAATCCACCAAGCATCCTAGATGAGCAGCACAAACGCGACCAAGTGTCAGTGGGTCGGTCCCCTTGTGGCCATGTGGCTGATGCGAACCTGTGGTCTGTCACTTCCGCCCAGCATCAAGACAGAGATTCAGGCCACATAGCACTAGGGGAAGAGAACCAAGGCAAAAGTCAAAATACAGCTCCTACTGAACGTGTGTCTATCACTCTCAAATCAGCATGATTCCTAAGTTGAGGTTGGAGGCCGTGTGTGTGTGTGTGTGTGTGTGTGTGTGTGTGTGTGTGTGTTCTGAGAGAGTTCACAGAGTTGACACACACTAGAGGCTGGCACATCTCATGCTAGCAGGCTGGAGAAGAACTCCAGTGTAAGTCTGGAGTTAGCTGAAGGCAGATCCTTGTTGATCAGGGAGAGTAGACTTTCTTCTATTAAGGCATGCAGCCAGTCAGAGGAGGCCTGCCACAGTAGCAAGGTGGCCTGCATTACTGGAAATTCACTGATTTAAATGTTAATTTAATCTAAAATAAAATAAACAAAACAGCTGCACAGCAATATCCAGAATAATGATTGACCAAAGGGCCGGCCTAATGGCTCAGTGGATTAAAGCAACTGCAAGCAGGAGTGGGGGGGAGTCAATCTCCAGGGGCGCACTGAGATGACAGCTGAGACTGGGCATGGTGGCATGCACCTGTAACCCCAGGTCTTGGGAGGCTGTAAACAGGCAGATCACTATGAGTCCGATCTAGTAGAGAGACCCTGAACACCCTGTAGACCCTTCCCTAAAATACAAATAAAAAGAATAATGATCAACCAAACAGTATTATCCAGGTAGCTTGGCTCAGCCATTCTGATGCATACAATTAACCTTCATGGATTCTGTATCTCATTTCAGAAAAGAATTCAGTAATGACGGATCTAACATTCCTTCATAGCCACTGTGATGAGGCACTGCTCCAGGTGCCAGGAACTCCACCGAAGTCTGAGTGAACAAAGCCTCCCACCAAGCAGCTCATGTGGAGGGGCAGGAGGGCCCTAGGGCTTGACAGATGCGCAGTCGCTTTTCTGCTTTCAAGACCCATGACAAGCACAACTCCAGTTAATCAAATCTTGGTTTCTCCTCTATATGTGGTATTGAGTTATAGCAAGGAAAAGATCAAAGGTTGTGACTTGCTGGGTTTTGTTGTCTGTCCCTTGGAGTTCTCAGCTCTCCAGTGTATAAAGCCCGTAAGCATGTGATAGCTGTTACACACAGCATCCTACCTGTGGTGCCACTTTCAAAAGCACCTAGAATTCACCTATAAAACACTGGGGATGGATATGTTGCACCCAGTAGCATCAAAAATAGAAGGATCAGAGGCTTTTGAATGCAATTATTTCATTTTCTTCATGACTTCTTTATCTTTCATGGCAAAATAGTTCAGAGCACCACCTCCTCGAGGTGTTACAGTCTTAGAAGGATTGTTTAGGGAAGATGCAGAATGTTTCCTTCTTTGCATTCTTTATTTAGTGGCCTTTGTTTTAAATTGTTTTGCTTTTAAAACCTTATTCTTTTTTTTTTTTTTTGTATGTTAGGGAAGGGTCTATGGGGTGTTCTGGGTCTCACTACTAGATCGGACTTGAAGTAATCCACCTGTTTACAGCCTCCCAAGAGCTGGGATTCCAGGCATGTACTACCATACCCAGTCTCAATTGCTGTCTCAGCGTGCCCTGGGGGGTGGGGGGGGCAAGGCTGGCACAGCTGACTCAAGGATCGAACCCCTGGCCCTTAAGCTTGCTTGCAGTCCCTTTAATCTGCTGAGCTATTTAGCTGGGTCTAGAAATTTTATTCTGAAGAAAGGTAAGGTAACAGACACTGGACTGGGAATGTAGCTCAGTGGTATGGTGCCCATATGACAAGTATAAGGCCCTGAGCTCAATTTTCAATTAAAAACAGAGAGAGAGAGAGAGAGAGAGACAGACAGACAGACAGACAGACAGACAGACAGACAGACAGACAGACAAAGAGACAGACAGAGACAGGAGAGAGAAAGAGACAGAGAGACAGAGACAGATAGAGAGAGAGACAGAGATGGAGACAGGAGAGAGACAGAGACAGAGAGAGAGACAGAGAGAGACAGATTAGTTCAAGGTGCTTAGAACTAAAATATATTTTATTTAAATAAATGTCCATGCTAGCTTGCTGCTCAGCGACACAGGGGACCATGGGTATATGATCACAGCCAAAGAGTGTCAGTCTTTAACTAGAGCATCTGAGTGTCACAAGCTACATGGTTCTGATAAGTGGTCCTAACATGCCCATGTGTTAAAGGCTTGGTGCTCCTGGGAGGCCGTGGGACCTTTGAGGGGTGCAGCCTCTAAGTGCTTTTAACCACCCTTTTCCCTCCCCTCCCAGGGATCTCCCTCATCCTTGGACAACAGCCACTGCGAGTGCTTAGCTGTTTTCCATTGAGTTTATGTTTTTGTTTGTTTGCTTGTTTTTGAGGAAAACCAGTTTCGGTTATCTTTTATTGCTGTATTGTGTTGTATGTGCATTTATGTGTATGAGAATGTGCCATTAGAAATGTGTTTTTACATAGGGGGTGGGGTTCCATCCCTGCCTGCGGTGCAGGCCTGAAACAGCAATTGAGAATGGGCGTAGTGGCACACACCTATAATCCTAGTGCTTGTGAGGCTGAAAACAGGAGGGTCACTATGAGTCTGAGCTGTGTAGTGAAATGCTGTAGACCGTGGACTAAAAATACATTTTAAAAAAAGAAAAGAAATGTGTTTTTAATACAGTCTTTGTTTCAACAAGCTTTGTGCATCCCTTATAAGGCTTACCTCCTGATTCTTCGTATTTTGGGCTTATTTGCTTATCTAGTTCATTCTTTACTAAATAATTGCCAAAAAGAGAAGAAGGGGAAGGGCAAGGGGAAGGGGAAGGGGAAGAGGGATAGGGAAAAGGAGAAGGGGAAGAAGGAGAAGGAGAAAGAGAAGAAGAAGAAGAAGAAAAAGAAGAAGAAGAAGAAGAAGAAGAAGAAGAAGAAGAAGAAGAAGAAGAAGAAGAAGAAAAACAACAACAACAACAACAAATACAAGAACAAAAATTTAGAAATAGGGTAACATATAACAATACCTATGTTACAGATTTTTGAAACAAGAATAGTTGACTAACAATGGTTGCCATCTGTTTT
>PVKN010022422.1:0-15168 GCA_004027915.1 Capromys pilorides
AGCCCCCAGTCTGTGGAGGAGACACAGCCCTGACTCTAGGAGCCCCCAGTCTGTGGAGGAGACACAACCCTGGCCCTGGGAGCCCCCAGTCTGATGGAGGAGACATAGCCCTGACTCTGGGAGCCCCCAGTCTCATGGAGGAGACACAGCCCTGGCCCTGGGAGCCCCCAGTCTGTGGAGGAGACACAAGTTCTACATCTAGAAGTGGGTGTGGGATTAGGCCTCCACCACGTCCTAATGGAGATCATCCTTATTTTAGTTTGACAGATGAATGCCACTGTTTGATGGCAAGAATGTTGTCCCATGTTTCCCTCCAGGAGAAAGAGACACACGAGGCCCATTCCCTGGATGTCTGAGTGTGGGCAGGACTGCAGGACTCCCCTGATTGTATCTAATCTGCTGGGGATGGTAAATGCCTACATCAACCTGTCTCCCAATATGGCGGAAGAATGAGAAGGTGTGGTGGAGCCGGCTCCCCGCACCCCGCGTAGGTAAGAGGCAAGAGTCTGACTCAGGAGCCAAGGGGAGAAGGAGATGTGTGGGCCCTGGACCCAGAACGATGGGGGAGCCCCAGCCCCAGCGCACACTCACGGGCCACCTGCAGCTCGAGCTCCAGCGTGTCGGTCTTGCCCTGCAGCGTCACTGTCTTGAGCATGTAGCGGCCGGCGTCGGTGAGGTTCAGCCTCTGCACCAGCAGCGAGCAGTTGGCGAAGCCCACCTCCCGGCCAGTGTGTGCCGGGCCGGCGATCCAGCTCCCCGATGGCAGTTGGCTCAGCAGCCGGTTAGGCTCTGAGGCTGACCCTCGGTACCAGGCGTAGACCAGCAGGTCCCGGGGGTAGCCCTGGACCGTCAGGATCACGTCCTGGCCCTCCGTGGGCTTGGTCGGCATGGGCACGATCATCATGGAGACAGCTGCCGCTGCTGAGAGAGCCGCACCGGGTCAGCGGGGGCTGTGCGGGCCGGGGCGGGTCCCCTCCCCCTGGCTGGCGCAACTGGGACCCTGCTGGCTGGCACAACCCACGCAGGTGCTGGGGAGGAGACAGAGGACGGAGGGGACGTGTGCTGGTGCGGGTGTCATGTCTGTCCCAGTGGAGCCTGCCCAAGATGTGGCTCTCCTGTCGGACCAGAAACTGCCAGCCCTGGGGTGTTCCTGCCATCAAATGGGAAGCCTCTAGGGGACTGGCTTGTGTCTCCTCCATCAGATTGGAAATTTCCATATATAGGGGCCATGCCTCCCCTGTCAGATTGGAAAATTCTACAATATGGGGAGTCTCCATATGGTTGGGAATTGTCTCTTCTGCCAGATCAAGAGATTTCCAGAATGTGGGGCTGAACTGCCCCATTAGATTCTAGAGGGAATGGACGTGTCTCCTCCATCAGATGGAAAATCCCTGGGGGGCGGGCATCTCCTCCATCAGATTGGAAATTGCAGATTACTGGGGTGGATCTTCTGGGGATCCCACAAGTTAGGTGAGCATATCTTTCTGGACAGGTTAGAAATTACTAGAAACCAGGGCCCTGTACTTCCCCATCAGATTGAGAGTACTCTAAAGATGGGAACTGTGTCTCCTCCATCAGACTAGGAATTCTCAGAAAACAAGGCCGTGTCTCCCCATCAGAATGGAATTCTGCCCTACTGCCTCCTCCCACTGACCAGAATGAGCGTGGGTGTCGGTCGCACCCCTCCCATCCCTGCCTGGGAGTCCATGGGGAGGAGGCGCATGGGGAGGGTCTGTGTGGTTCCCTGGTCTCGGGCCGTGGCTCAACGGGAAGGGACTGTGTCTCCTCCACTGGACCAGTGTCTCCCCACTCTGTGGGGTGCGGTGGTGTCTCTTTCCTCTGTCTCTCTCCTGGCACCTGCCATGGGGCTTCTGATACTTCTGGAGGCCCTTGGAGGTCTACACCCACTCCCTACCATACCTGTGCGTGGTGGACACCGCCATGTCTGGTCCACACCCTGTCCCCAAGATGGGCCACCAAGGCCCCAGGCAGCAGGCAGGAGGTCCACTTACCTCAGAGGCTGCCACTCCCACTCAGGGTGGAAGAATATCCACCCTCAGGATGAGACCCAGCCTGTTAGTCTGGGGGAAAGAGGGAAGGAGGGCAGGAGGGAGAGAAGGAGGGAAGGAGGGACTGTCCCCGCTGTCCTCAGGGAGTGATGGCGCTTGGAAGGAACCAGGGCGGAAGCAGTGAGGCCTAAGTGCTCAAAGTCACCATCCCCAAGGCATAGGCACATGTCCCCGAGGACCCTGAGCTCTAAACTGCCTCAGTCTGCACTGCCAGCCCCGAGGTCACCTCAGGACAGAGACGTGAAGACAGGTTTCCTCCTAGAGCTTCTGTCCACCCGTCATTGGTGGTCATTCTCCAGTTGCCATCTATGCTGGGTTCCCATAGCTTGGAAGACCGGGTGGCAGGGATGGGTGTGTGGAGCCCCAAGCTGCTGGTGACACCCACACCTGTACGATCCCCTCTGCTGCCACCCTACGGTTTGGGACATGTGACCCAACCTCACTGCACCGGCCCTCGAGGTAGCGGCTCTCACCGGCCATTTTATTTCCACCTCACAGGCTGTCTCCTGTTGCATCTGGATGAAGAGGGAAAGCTGCCTCATGGGCCTCTTTGTCCTTGGCCAACGAAGGAGCCAGAAACCCTCCACTTTCCAACCCTCTGATGGGCCCATGGTGACCTCACTGAAACAGTTCAGTGCCTCACCCCCAACCCCAGGAGTGGCGGTGGTGAGGCTGGGGCGGACTCACCGGAGAGCTTGACCACCACCGAGGCAGAGCCAGACAGCAGGGTCTTGGGGTTCTTAGCGAGGCACGTGTACGTGCCCTCCTGGGTGGCCGTCATGCCACTGATGTTGAGGTGGTTTCGGCCATTCTCCAGAGCCCGCCCATTGAAGGCCCACGTGTACTCGGGCTCCGGGCACGAGCGGGACACGCACCACAGGGTGAGGGACGCGTTGAAGTCAACTTTGATGGTGCAGCCGGTGCGGGTGGTGGAGTCCTGGAGGATGGCCACACGCTCTGGGCCGACTGTAAGGCGGAGGAAGAGATGGGGACGGTAGGGGTGGGAGGAGCTGTGCCCGCCCTTTCCTCTTGGGACCACTGCGGCCCACTGGAGGGAAGGGAGAACTTGGAGAGCTCGGGCCTTTCCTACCCCACCTCATCTCTAACTTGCTGTTGGGTCTTGAGAATGACTTCCCTGCCTCTTAGGAGGAGGTCTCGGTATCCTGTGAAAAGTGTGTGGGACCAACACATTCCAAAGTAGGTTTCAAACCTATGCTTCATTAAATAAAGAAAAATTAATTCTAAGCGAATTTTCTTCCTTTTTTAGGGGTGGTGGTTTGGTTTTTTGAGACAAGGTGTCACCCTGTAGTTTAGGCTGGCCTCAAACTCATTCTGTACCCCAGCATGGCCTTGAATTCCCAGTGATCCTCCTGCCTCAGCCTCCCGAGGGCTGGGATGACAGGTATGTGCTACGCCTGGGGATTTTTTCTCCCCTGACACATTGTTCTAAGAGCCTAGAATTCCAAGACTTCAAGATACTTCTAGGTAGTAGCATTCTAAGGTTCTAGAAATCTATGTGGCTAAGATTCTAGACTGAGATTTTAAATAGATCCTAAAGTTCTAAGCATCTCTGCTGCTAGTTGCTAGGATTCTCAAAGTCTAGAATGCAGAGCTCTTAGAATCCAGAAATCTCTGGTGTGTAGGGCCCTAGGATTCTAGGTTCTTGGTTTTTCTACACTGTTGCCCTCCTGTGCCTCAGTTCTTTATTTTCCCAGGGTTCCATAGGGCTGCAGCTGCCTCTGAGAATGTCTTCAAGATTTTTTTTTTAAATTTTTATTTTATTTATTTGTTTGCTTGTTGTGTTTGTTTGTTTCTTTCTTTATTTATTTTGTGGCTGGCTCAGCCTGCCCTGGTGGTAGGGCTGGTGTAGCATGTGGTGCCAGGGATCGAACCGCAGTCCCTGCAGTTGCCTGAGCTTTCCTAAGCAGGCGCTTTAGACCGCTGAACCATCTCGCCGGCCCTGTCTTCAAGTTTTGGGTATATTTTTGGCTACAAGCCCTCCTAGCTCCCTACTATTCCCTTCCTTGCTCCTTTTGGTCCCCCTTGCTCCACCCCCCCTTTGCTCCTTTTAATGCCAACCACTCCCCATGTAGGGACTGCTTTTCACTGGGGCCTACATGGTGTCATAGGTGATGTCTAAGGTCCACATTTGATATCTCTCTCTCTCTCTCTCTCTCTCTCTCTCTCTCTCTCTCTCTCTCTCTTCTTTTTGAGACAGACGCTATCCACCTCAGGTTGGCTTTGAGCTCACTTTGTAGCTTAGGCTGGTCTCGAACTCAAAATGATCCTCCTGCCTCAGCCTCCCCAGTGCTGGGATTATAGGGATAAGCCTCCACATCTGGCCTTCGTTTTTGTTTGGTGGTTTGGAGAGACAGTCTCATTATACAGTCCACTTTGGCCTTGAACTCAAGATCCTCCAGCATGGGCCTATCCGATGTTGAGTTTATAGTGGCGGCCAGCATGCCAGGAAGGTGTAGACAGGCCCTGGGGACTTAAGAGGGAGCTCTGCTGCCTAACCCCGGCCAGTTTACTGACTGGCTCCATACCCTTGAGCGCCCTTCGCCCGCCTCAGTTTCCCCATCTGCCCGGGTCCGCCCCAGGCGTCTGGTGGCGCCTCGAGCACTCACAGTACACGGTCAAGTTGAGGGGCTCGCTGCGGCTTGCGCTGACTGGGTTCCGCACCTCGCACTGATAGGCCCCTGCCTCCTCCCTGCGCACACCGCGCCGGGTCAGCGTGCGGCCGTCTGGGGACAGGCCCAGGCGGACGGCCACCGGCAGGGTGTCGCCGTTGAAGAACCAGCGGACCTCCGCGGGGCTGGGGCTGTTGCACAGCAGGCGCAGGGTGTCCCGCCGCTCCACCAGCTCCGTGCTGTTGGCCGTCACCGTGGGCTGCGCCAGGATCTCTGTGGGGCAGCAGACAGAGGGAGAGGGGGCCGGGCACCACCTGCTTGGAGGGCTCGGGGGTCCCCAGGAAGGAGCGTGGTCGCACGGGGACCGTGCCCCAGTGCTGCCAGCTGGAGGGGCAGAGATCGGGTTTAGGAGGCAGCTGTAATCCTGGAAGCCATCCTGAAGAAGGTGAGCAATTCAATATTATTTTACACTTTTTTTTTCCTTTCTGATTTGGCTCTCTCGCCACGCCACGCCACGCCTCGCCCCCCCCCCCCCCCCAGAAGAGAGCTCAGGAGGAAGGTGGGAAGGCCGGGGCTGGTTGTGGGGGTGTCTCACCATAGACCTGCAAGTGTCCGTAGCCCACCTCGGTCTGCAGCTGCCTGTTGAGCGTCTGCAGGATGTAGGTGCCCGAATGCCCGGGCAGGAGGCCCTGGATGTCCAGGCCGCCATCAGGGCGCACAGCCTCCCGCCCTGTGTGGGCCGGGCCGGGGGTCTCGTCACCCGTGCTCACGATGTAACTGGCCACCAAGTAGGACAGGCTGAGTGTGGGCCCTGCGTACCAGCTGTAGGCCAGCTCTTCCCCAGAGAGCCCACGGACAAGCAGTGTCACGTTGTCCCCCTCGGCCAGCTGGGCAGGCTCGGGGGTGATGGAGATCTCCGCGGCGGCTACACGCAGGAATGTGGCTGAGGAAAAGGAGGTGGGGGAGGCGAGGGGGACTTGGACAGGGCTCAGCCCAGCTACTAGGCTCAGTGGGAGGTCCCCACCTGAGGTCACATGAGGCAGGATTCACACCCGTGGCTCTGTCTTGCACCGCCGCAGCCACAGAGCTTTCCTGAGAGCTCTGCTTTTAGGTACCAGCAACTGCGCCTGCGAAGCTACCTCTCAGCCTCTGCTGGTTTTTGAGCCAAGGTCTTTCTGAGTGGCTCTGGGCTCAGCTTGTATTTGCAGGCCTCCTGCCTCAGCCTCCCAGACTGCTGGGATTACAGGCATGAGCCACCGTGTGTGGCTTGGTGCAGCTCATTGTGTGACCACATACTGGATGTCAGGGTCTCCGCTGGGTCCTGACACCCATGCAAGCCTCCTGTCTGCCCTCCAAGCTCTACCCCACTTGGGACAGCAGCCACGGAAGCCTCGCTCCTTCACAAAGAAAAGAGCAGCCCAAACCCAGGAACTGTGTGGCCATGGCCCTGTCACGTAAAAGCACTCAGAGGCCTGGCCTGGTTTCCAGTGTTTTCTGTGCTGAAGGAATGTGGCTGGCATGAGTGGTTCTGATCTAGACCCTGCCTCTTCCTGGCTGTGTGGCCCTGGCTGGTGATATCACCTCTCTGGGTCCCAGTTTTCCCATCTGCAAAGTGGGGCAAGGAGTGACAGGTGGGGTGTGGATACCCCGACAGTTCTAGCATCAGGCACACAGTGGACTTTCACCAGTGTTGCCTGCAAGGACAGACAAAGGACCTGGTGGCTTGACCCATTTCACGGAAAAGTAAACTGGGGCTGAGAAGGGGCAGCAGCTGCCCAGAGCTCTGTCCTCAGGGTAGAGGGACAACAGGCGAGGAGCGGTGATGGTCAAGGGTTCTGTAGCTGCCACATGAAGGAGTCCCCAGAGCTGCCCTGCATCCCTTCTTGGGGTCAGTGTGCGGCCCATCATGGGCTATCCACACTTTTCCCATCATGGGCTGGGGTTCTCTTCCCTCCCCAAGGCCCCGGGTGCCACCCTTGCTCACCACCAAGGACAAGCCAGCTGCACCCGGTCAGTACCATCTTCCACTGTAGGCCAGGTCTTAGGGACGGGAACAAGGATGCCCGGTGCTCAGAGGCCCTTCCTGGTTGGTGCCTGGCTCCGTCTGCCGCCGGGCCCAGGAGGGTTTGGTGACTTAGAGCTGGGGGAGATCACCTGAATTTGGAGGGATCGAGTCACCAAGCGCTTGGGGCCCCAGTTGGGCACCAGGGTGGGTGTGGCGAGCCCGGCCAGGGGCCACGACCTGGTCAGGCCTCCTGGGGCAGCTGCCTAACCCTCTTTGTGCCAAAGACCTGGATTTGGTGCTAGGGAAGCAGGTCACCGGGGAGGGGAAGAAGACAGAGAGGATCTTAGGGCATTTGTCTCTGACTGCCCAGGCCAGCAGCCCCGTGAGTTCAGGGGTCATCAGAAAATTGACCCGGAAGTGGTGGCTGCCCAGTCTCCAGCTTGGTGCTTTAGATGCCCACCAGGTGTGGCCTCTGTGGCTGTCAGGACCCAGAAACAGCTGCCCATAGAGCCCTCTACTGCATTTGGGGAACCCGAGGTGTGGCGTGGACTCTGACTTGCTCCTTTGCTGGAGTGGGAGGGGATTTGAGCCCAGCTTTGTGTCCAAGAAGCTAGATGCTTCTTGGTGGCCTCTTGTGGAGGACCCAAGGCTCACATTCTCTTTTATGTTTGGATTTTTGAGACAGGGTTTCACCACGTAGTTGAGGCTGGACTTGATCTCATTGTGGAGCCCAGGCTGGCCTTGAACTCACATCAAGGCCTCTTTTTCACCTTCTGGAGGCCTTGTTCCCTCTCTGTCCCTTGGACCTTGTCTGTTCTTTGACCTAAAGCAAAGTTTGGAGTCCTGAGTGGTGGAACACACCCGTGCCCAGAACTTAGCTGAGAGGCTAAGGAAAGAGGGTTACAGTGAGTTGGAGGCCAGATTGGGCTACACAGTGAGACCCTGTCTGAACAGTAGCAATAACAGCAGCAGCAGCAGCAGCAGCAGCAGCAGCAGCAGCAGCAGCAGCAGCAGCAGCAGCAACAGCAGCAGCTACAAAGCAGATATTTGACTTCGGCCAACACGTCTGTGTACTTTCCTAAGCATGGGTGGGGACAGCTTCTTACCAAATCCCAGTTTACTACCCTGGAAATAGAGATGGATGGATCTCACTTACGGTGGACAGTACTAGTTGTGAGATGCTACAAGGTAGCATGCTGGCCACCTGTGAGTGAGGTCCAGCCGGCTCAGCTGGGCACAGTGTCACACACCTGTAACCCCAAAACTCTGGGAGACAGAGGCAGGAGGATCATAAGTTCTGGCCCAGTTGGGAACATAGTAACATATTTATTTTTTCTTATTTTTGTCCTTTTTTTTTGAGACAGTCTCACCTGCAGTTCAGGCTGGACTTGAGCTCACTTTGTAGCCCAAGCTGGTCTTGAACTTGTGAGATTCTCCTGCCTCAGGCTCCCGGGTGCTGGCATTACAGGTGTGTGCCACTGTACCTGATACATAGCAATTTAACAAGACCATGTATCAAAATAAAAAATAAAAGGGCTCAGGATATAGCTCAGTGTGAGGGCTCTGGCTGCAAGCCCCAGTACTAGGGAAAAAAAAAAGTTTAGAGTGCAAACAGACTGCCCTGTTCTTGCCTCCCAGACCCGGGGCCTCAGCTTCCTTCCCTGGGAGGTAGAGGCACCCGCAGCGCTCCTGGCCTCCACGTCTGTGGACTTTCGTTCATAGATTCAATAAATCCTAGAGAGAAATATTCTAAAACAAAGCTGCACCCATGCTGAACAAACAGAGCCTGGGCCTTGTTGCCATTGTCTCTGAATGACACGGCGCGCACACACAGTTTCGTGCCGTCCGTGAAGCTCGTCATGGGGAGGTGATCAGGCCCCAGGAGGAAGTGCCAAGTTTCTGTGGAAATCCTGAGCCTTTGTGAGTGTGTGTGTGTGTGTGTGTGTGTGTGTGTGTGTGGTTTTGAGACAGGGTTTCACTGTACAGCCCAGGCTGGCCTTGAACTCTGTGTGGCCGGTGGTGCCAGGCATGAACTGTTCTGAAGAAGGGATCAGGCGCTTGGGGTTTGGAGTCCCGAGTTCCCACTCGGAAGCCCCAGAACACAGCAGGAAGAACTGCAGAGCCGGATGCACCCGATCTTGGCACTCTGGGAGGCAGGAGGATCATAAAGTCCAGCCCAGCACGACTTAGCGGGACCCTGTCTCCAAATAAAATAAAGCCCCAGCTGGGGCTGGGGTGTGGCTCAGTGTGGGCGTCCTGACTGGGTTCAGGCCCCAGTGCCACCACACAAGCCACGCTCAGTTGCGTAGCTGTGAAGATGCAGTCGCGGGGCAGGCACAGCTGAGAGCGCAGCTGACGCTCGGCTAGCAGATACTTATTTATTTATTTATGGGGTAGGGGCTAGTGAGATGGCTCAGCAGTCTAAAATGCCTGCTTAGGCAAGCTTAGGCAAAGCACAGGGACTGCAGTTTGATCCCCTGGCACCATAGCCCCCACCCCCAGCGTGGGCCAAGCTGTCCCCTCTAAAAAATTTATTTGGTACAGGATCTCACTATGTAGCTTGGACTCATAGTGACCCCCTCCTGTCTCAGCCTCCCCAGTGCTGGAATTACAGGTGTGCACCACCACGTCTGGTTTGGGTGGCGGGCATGGCATGCGGTAAAGGGAGTTGAACTCAGGTCTTTGTGCTTGCCAGGCAGGAGATTAGACCTCCGAGCTATCTCTTGCAGTCCAGCTAGCAGATATTTAATGATCGCCTGCTGTGCACCAGCCCTGGCCTAGGCACTGGGGAGACCCTGGGGAAGATGTGTGAAATGAATCCCTGGGTGGGGGGAGGGGTCCTGATGTTCGTGGAATCAACAAGGAAAAGGTGCAATCCATTCTCTCCTCCTGGGGTGATGTTTTTAAGAAGGTGAAGAGTTAGAGGCTTCAGGGGTCCCAACATTCCTGTCAGTTCCTGACTTTTGCATTTTCTTTCCTTTTGTTAGGCAGGGTCTCACTAGGTGGCCAAGGCTGGTCTTGAGCTTGTGATGATCCTCCTGCCTCAGCCTCCTGAGTGCCGCTTCCCAAGTGTCCCGATGGGTACAGGTTCCGGTTCTCTGAGGCCCCAGCAGGCTGCCTGGGGACAGCCCATCCCTGCACTTCCCTGTCCCGCTGCCTGCCCCCTGCACCTTGTCCCAGGCTGCCCTCAGGGCTGGATGTGGGGCCATTCTGCCTCTGTCTCCCTCCCCACCCCAGCCTCACCTTGCTCTATTTTGTCCTGGCCCTGCCCTTGTGGCCCTGGACAGTGTTCTGGCATCACATGAGCATCCTCCTGTCCCTGGGCGCCTCTCTGTCACCTGTCCCCAGCTGACCTCTGCGTCTTCCCAGGCGAGCCCTGGTCCTCTACAGCTCTCCCCTCCACCCCCATCACTGGGTCCAAGGGACTTGGGCTTGCCAAAGTGTGGCTGCTGTGGAACCCAGGGCCTTCGCACTGAGCTGCTTCTTTGGTCCATTTTTATTTTTTTTATAATGAGACAAAGTCTTACTAAGTTGCCCAAGCTGAGCTTGAACTTCTAATCTTCTTGCCTCAGTCTCCTGAGTAGCCGGATGACAGGCAAGCCTAATCCTTTTCGTGTGTGTGTGTGTGTGTGTGTGTGTGTGTGTGTTTGCCTCTTGACAGGCTCACCTGTGTACCCCCTCAAAGGGCTCTACCGCCCCCTTTGCCTGGGCGCCCTCACCCCACACTCCCGACGTCTGTGAGCAGCACACAGAGGCTCTTTCTGAAACAGAAACCGGCCTCGGCGCCTGCCCTGCCCTGCCCTGCCCAGAGCCTGCCTTGGAGAAGTCGGGGCCGAGGGTCCGCTCCCCCTGGCTTTGTGTCTCCTCTTCCAAGAAGCCCTCTCGAGCTGCCCTTGGGTCTCCTATCCCAGCCCCACCACCCTGCGCTCTCCCTCGGCCTGGCTCTGTCCTGGTCCCCTCAGTATGTGACCTCTGAGAGGGCAGGGCCAGGCTGTGCCCACTGTGTCCCCAGTGCCTGCCAGCTCATGGCAGGGGCTCAGAGGGTGTTTGTGTAACCAGACACCGGGGCCAGTGGAGTCCCCAGGGAGGCCAGGTTTCTGGTGCCTTCCTGGGCCAAGTGGCTGGACAGGCTGGGCCGGGAGAGGCGTGGAGTAGAGCCTGGCTTTGTCCCCCTAGCGTCACATGCCCGGCGTTGTCTGCGCACTTGCCCTGCCCACTGTGCCATCCTCACCTGCTGCTCTCCATTGCTGGCCTTTGGCCCAGGGGGAGGTGCAATTGCTGAACCCCATACCCCTGCCCCCCAGTACTGGTAACTGAACAACCAGGGCCTTTGCCCTGTGCTACCTCTCCTCAGCCCATTTTAATTTTATTATTCTGAGGTAATATCTCACCAAGGATCCAAGGCTGGTCTCACACTCATGGCAATCCTCCCGCCTCAGCCTCCCAGGACAGCAATTGCAGGTGTTCGCTGACCCTGTTTGTTGGCTCTGTTCCTGGCGCTGGGGTTCCAGCTGCAAACAGGAGAGACCCAGAGATGTGAAGTGGCCATAGATATAAGGACAGGTGACAGTGCACCAGGCAGCCATGGGACAAAGAGAAAGCGGGGGAGTGATGGCAGTGGCTGAGACACGGTTAGCAGTGAGGATCAGGATCGCCCATCAGCGAGGTCACACTGGAGTAGGCCGTGGTGAGGAGGTACACTGAGATCTATGGCAGGAGCCGCCCAGGCCTGGGAACAGCAGGTGCAAAGGCCCCAGGGCACGAGTGTGTTGTAGAACTTATTTGGGTGAGGCTGGGCCTGAGGAAGGAGGGTCCAGAGGGTTACTGAGGGGCTCTCATAAGGCCTGGATGATCACCCAGAGGAGCTCTGAGATGGCAGCTCCTGAGAGCTGGCTGAAGGGACAGCAGATGGGAGTGAACCTGGGGACATAGGTCAGTGGCACAGGGCCCGCCTGGCAAGGGCGAGGTCATGAGTTCAATTGCTGGTACCAAAAAAAAAAAAAATAATAATAATAATAAACTTGCCTATTGCCTAACCTGGGTTTTCTTTCTTTCTTCCTTCCTTCTCTCTCTTTTTTTTCTTCCTTTTTTTTTTTTTAATATTATGGTTGGTTCAGCTTGCCTTGGGGGTGGGGCTGGTGCAGCATGTGGTGCCAGGGATTGAATACCAGTCTTTGCGGTTGCCTAAGCTTGCCTAAGTGGGTGCTTTGGACCACTGAGCCATCTCGCTGGCTCCTCTCTTCTCTCTCTCTCTCTCTCTCTCTCTCTCTCTCTTCTTCCTCTTCCTCTTCCTCTTCTTCTTCTTCTAAAATATGTTGTTCAGCAGTGAAGTTTGTTTTTTCTTTTCAAACTTTATGTTATGGCCACCTCAGCCTGCCCTGGGGGTGTGGCTGGCGCAACATGTGGTGTCGGGGCTTGAACTGGGTTCCTGTGGCTGCCTAAGGCTGCCTAAGGCTGCCTAAGCTTGCCTAAGCAGACACTTTAGACCTCTGAGCTTTTTTTTTTTTTTTTTGTCTTTTTGGGACAAAGTCTCACTATGCAGGTCAGGCTGGCCTTGAGCTGACTTTTGTAGCCCAGTCTGGTCTCGAACTCACATCCATCCTCCTGCCTCAGCCTCCCAAGTGTGCTGTAGAACAGGCGTGTGCCACCACACCTCCCAAGTGTGCTGGGATTACAGGCGTGTGCCACCACACCTCCCAAGTGTGCTGGGATTACAGGCGTGTGCCACCACACCCGGCCAGCTGAGCTATTTCACTGGCCCTCTTTCTTCTTCTTTGAGACAGGCTCTCACTTGTAGCCCAGGCTGGCCTCAAATTCACAGCCATTGTGTTGTCTCGGCCTCCCAAAAGCTGAGGTTGCAGGTGCATATCACCGTGCCCAACTCCTGACTGGGGTTCTGATGTCTTTTTTCTCTTTCTTTCTTTCTCTCTTTCTTTCTTTCTTTCTTTCTTTCTTTCTTTCTTTCTTTCTTTCTTTCTTTCTTTCTGTACTGGTGATTGAACTCAGGACCTTGTGCTTGTCAGGCAGGTGCTGTGCCACTGAGCTGTCTCCTCAGACCCTGACTGGGGTTTCGATAGGACCTAGCTGCAGTGGAGAGGACGCTGGAGCCAGGGAGAGGCTGCTACTGTTGCCCGGCTGTCCTGTCCCTGATGGCTGCCACTGGCCTGTAGCTTTTCCAAATTGAGATCAGCTGTGAATGAAAAATGCAGACCAGATATTGAAGACAGTGAAGCCAAAATCAGGTGAAATAGCTCCTTCTGGTATTGGTTTCACATTGAAACGTTAGCATTTTGCGTGTATTGAGTTAAAGCAATTCATCTTGCCTGTTTATTTGTGCTTTTTCCTCATGTGATACCAGAAAGTTGATAGTTGTACAAGCGGGGGGGGGGGGGGATCGCATGTGCTTCTGTTGGTTGGCGCTGAGCCAGGGAAGTGGTCAGTGCCATTCCTAAGATGGAGGCTCCCTAGAATTGCCCACAGCTTGTGATGCTACTGCCTCAGCCTCCCGAGGGCTGGCATTACAGGCATGTGCTACCATGCCCAGCAGCTCACGACTGCTTCTTTGTACTTTCTTGGCTTTTGCTGCCATCTGGTCCAGCGCCACCTCCTCTAGCCCATTCTGCCGACAAGAGAGCCCAGTTCTGGCCCCTACCCGCAGCAAAGTCGCAGCCTTGCTTTCTCCCCACAGCCATCGGGGGTGTGGGCGCTATACCTTTGCTCTGAGTGACCTCCTTGGGGCCTCTGTCCTCTGTCCCCAGCTTATCTCCCCCAGTTGCGTCACCGCCTCCCTTGGGAGCCCGGGGCTGCTATCCCGTCGTCATCCTTCTGTGTCCCCGTGTACCCACCAGCTGGTTTGTCCACTTAGGTCTCATGGGTCCTGCCTGCTGGGGCAGCTGGGCTCATTTTGGGGGTGGCACTGTTGAGGTTCTGGGGCCAGATTCCTCTCATCACAGGGTCTGACCTGAGGGTGTGGCCACGGGGCTACCTGGCATATCTGGGTGGTTCTGGTGGGGCTGGGACAGAAGGGACCTGTGTTCCCTAATCTTAGCCCGGAAAGAGCCGGAGGGTGGGGCAGGAGTGAGCTTCGCCCTGCCCAGCCTGGCCCTCCTTAACCTGGGGTTTTCCGAGTCTTTCAATCGTTCTAAATATTTATTGAGCTGTGACTGGGTGCCAAGCCGTGTGGAGGACACAGGACACAGACCGCAGACAGCGCCTTTTCCTTGGGGCTAAGTCCTATGGGGGGAGACGGGCACCCACGAAAAGTGAGACAGCAGCGCTGTCAGGGAGCGAGAAGCACCTTTGGAAAACACTGGACAGGGCAGAGGGAGGGGAGGACGATGGCTGCTCCCTCAGGGAGGGAGCTCAGGGCCTTTCTGAAGGGGGCGCTGAGCTGCAGGGAGGTGACAGCGAGCCTCTGGAGGATATGCCCGGCCGAGGGCTTGGGAGATGACGGCACAGCCAGCACCAAGGCCCCGAGGCATGGGGTCCTTGGTGAGCGCAAGGGAGGCTGACAGGGAGGGAGGAAGCTCCAGACCAGGACTGCGTGCAAGGTGACCCCATAACAGGCAGTGCAAGCTGGCCTTCAAGTCACTAGACAGACCAGGCTGGCCTCAAACTCACAGTGATCCTCCTGCCTCAGCCTCCTGAGTATTGGGATTGAAGGCACACGCCATCATGCCTGGCTGCAGACAGCCCCTTGACCTTGGTCTGAGTCCCGGGATAGGAGGCCCATGGTGGGGGTTGAGGGGAAGGTCAGGGCCTGGGCTGAGGGGCCTGGACCAGGGGTCTGGGCTGTTGCAGAAGGGGGGGCAGGAAGTGAAGGGCGACCTGGAGGGTGTGCAGGAAGCAGACACCCGACACCTCAAGCCCCTGGGCTAGGACCTGGTTAGGCCTCTTTCCCCTCTGGGCTTCATTTATCTTAGCAGAAAAATGAGAGGCTGTTAAAAAAACAGAACAAAACAAAAATTCATTATGGAAATGAGTCACACACTCATCAAGCGTGGAGTGAGAAAACTGTCCCACTATGGCTCCCCACCCCAGCTCACCCCGCTGCCCTCCCTCTCTGGGTATATGGTCTCCCCTGGTGGCCAGAGGGCATGTGTCCAGGACCCCCACAGATGCTAAAATTCCCGGATGTTCCAGTCCCTTGTATCAGTGGCAACTGTTTGTGCAGAGCTGTGGCCCCACGAACACTGTACACTTCAGTTCGTTCCTCAGTGGCTAATGAAGGACACTAATCCATGCCCTCACTGTGTCCACAGTGGTTATGCTGTGTTGTTCAAGGAACTAGGACGAGGACAAATATTTCCACAACCTTTTTTTTTTCTTTGCCAAGTATTTCTGACTCCTGGTTGGCCCAGTGCATGAGGTACTTGGAAAGTCAATCCCAGCCGCTGGATGTCTTTTATCCATAGCGATTTCCGCCTCTATTCCTAAAAGATCTGAAATCTTTTTTAAAAAAAGT
>PVKN010022423.1:0-15161 GCA_004027915.1 Capromys pilorides
TTATTTATTTATTTATTTATTTGTTTGCTTGTTGTGTTTGTTTGTTTCTTTATTTATTCATTTTGTGGCTGGCTCAGCCTGCCCTGGTGGTGGCGCTGGCGCAGCATGTGGTGCCGGGGATCGAACTGCAGTCCCCGCAGTTGCCTGAGCCCTCCTAAGCAGGCGCTTTAGACCACTGAACCATCTCGCCGGCCCAGCTTTTTTCTTAAGTATAGTTTTCTCCCAACCCCTTTGCTACTGAAGAATAGTTTATCTTTTTTTCTCGCCTTGTGCAGTGTGGTGTCTTTTTTTCTTTCTCAGGAGCCAGAGACACTTAAGCCCTAGAAAATGAGTGCATGCATACGAAAGCACTGAAGACAAGAGGCACTTGCCCCCTCCAACCAGAAACAGAACAAGGTGTCAAAAGGCAGAGCCCAAGGCAGGTGTGTGTGGGGGTGTTCCTTTAGCTTGGCACCACACACACCTAGGTTAGATGGGGCCCTTAACAATTTTGCTCATCCAATGAGACACAAAATAAGGATGAAGATGCCCATCCAGGGTCTCAAGTGAAGTTTCTCATGCAACTGGCATGGGAAACCCAATGCTAAGACACAGGGGAGAGAACCAGCTTCCAGGTCACACTGGACAAAGCCATCTCCAAGAACATACACACTGTGGGTACCTACACATACTTAGCTTGAGGGAATTTCTCTAAACTATTCTTTTGATCTCTCTCATGCTCTAACATAATATAGGGCATGAGCTCATTCCACCTGATGCCAGGTTCCTTCAGAGTGGCTGGGGTCCGGTCCTTAGCCATGCAGGATCAAGTGATTGGTGATCAGGTGTTTGCTGATACTATCTATAGGCTTGGTGAGGCCTATGGACTCAAACCAAGAAGGTGTCTGTTGGTTTGCTTTTTCCTCCTCCTCTCTTCAAGGAAACAATAATCCCCTCATAAGCTTTCCCATTTAGGCTTTCATCTGTCAGAAAACTCAATCCTTTAATTTTTTCTCTGTTATTATTTACCAGGGAGAAAGAGGGAACAGCACGTGTGAGAATGGGTATATGCCCTCTGTTTTCCTTGATGTGATCTGTACTTGTTAAGCAAAATCTACAGATTTACCAAAGCGTATGAATTGTGTGTGTATGTGTGTGTGTGTGTGTGTGTGTGTGTATGTGTGTGTATTACAGTTCCCTAGACATAAAGATGTTTAGGGTAAATTTCTGAGTAAAACCTGGATATTGTGTACACCTTCTTTTCCTGCTTCCCTGATCTTTTGTTACAATAGCCATGTTCCAGAAACAAGGACATCTGTTCTGGACAGGGTACAAAACAGCAGAACTGCTCCCTTGGATGGTCCTGACTCTGAGTTCCCAAGTGTACTATGCCTCATTTCTCTGAGCATCTGCTCTTGAGTGCATCTTACACTTATCTCTAATAAATTCTTGTCATGTATTTTTTTTTTTTTTAAAAGAAAGACTTCTATGCATAAACAGCTCACAAGACACCGGAAACCCTGGGTATGATCCCCCCACACTGCAGGGCTGGAGGGGAAACACCACCAGATGCAGGGAAGTCAGGAGCACTGAATGCATGCACTTTCAGTGGTGTATTCACCACTCAAACACAAGGAAGTGATTATTAGGCCAGGACCAGGACCCAGGACCCAGAACTGCAGTATAGAGGCCTAATAGCTGAGAAGCAAAGAGTAAAGTGAGAAACAAAAGCTAAGGGAGGAAGGAAGCAGGAGGGCTGTTTTGTTTGGGAAGAAATCTGGTACTCATGGGATAGCCAAGGGGTAGAGTAGGATTGGAAGTTGGAAGTGCTTGGGAGCAAATGCTGGGAAGCACACAGAGCAGAAGCAGTTTGTGCTCCCACTGGCTCATGGGCCCCTCAAGGGCAGCTTTGGAAAGGCTCAGCGACACTCGAGCTACACACCAGCAGTGAAGGTAAGTGATGGGCCTCAACCAGAGTCTACACACTCGGCAACATGTGACACTGAAGCAGGAGAAAGGACAGCTACCCAGCCACAGGCTACAGCCACTGAGACAAGTCTTTGCCGCCTGTGCCTGCTCTAAGCCACGTGGTTTAGAGAGAATAGTGTCGCTTCTACAGGACTTTCCACTTATCAGGCCTACTCTAAGCACTTTACCCAAAATAAACCTATTTAATCCTGCATGACTCCATGAGCCAATCTATTACCATCCCAATGTTTGCAAATGAGACAGTCTCACTGTGATTATGGAGCTAGCCAAGGTCCTACTGCACAGACACATAGTGCCAGAAGGGGATCTGGGCAGCCTAGCTATGCTGCAATGTCTGCTATATGCAGATGTAGAGAGCACTGTGACGTGTCCCACAGAACTGGGTTGGGATTGAAAAATATTTTGCCTTGCTCTGAGCCTGCAAAAATTAAGATATGCCAACTACCAGTAGAGGGCACAATGTACAGGGAAATTGCTGCCCTATGGTCGAAAGAGAGGGAAAGTGCACACGACGTGTGGAAGTACTACTGAAACACTCTACGGAAGTCTAATTCCTGTAACCGCAGGAGTTTTTTTCTTTCTGGAAGTGCTAGGGATTGAACTCAGTTCTCTACCACTGAAGAGTTAGCTAAAAGTATGCAATGCTCTGGGCTCCATCTTAGCAGCTCAAGAAAGCAAAACAAAAAACTTGTAACCAAAAGCACCACAAACAAAACACACCACAGACAGGCAAGAAGCAAGTACAACATATCTAACAAGGCAAGTCTTAATGCCAAATTTTGTTTTAAAGGGGTAATATGGAGGGTATATAATGCCCATATTTTTTAGCAGTATTTCCATTGTTGAATTATTCAATTTTGAGTTTTATTACGTTAAGCAATGCATACTTAATAAGGAAATAAAGTATCACGAAAATGTTAAATTTTTAACACATAACGAGTGTGTAGAATAAACATCAATATTTTCAACATCAACTGTTTACCTGCTTACAAGATCTAAAAACTGAGCCAGAGATACAGCTCAGTGGCACAGAGCTTGCCTGCTAATCACAAGGCCCTGAGTTTGATTCTTGGTAATAACAACAGAAAAGATCAAAATATAACAGCAGAAATAAATTCCTATGTGAACTACAATGAAAACGCAAAACTCTACTATAGATACCCATTGCTTCAATTATCACCCCTTTAAGTTTCCACACAGGACAACAGTGTATTGCACACGCAAGTCTCACACTGACAGCATGTGTGCTTAGCCTTCTTTTCCTGTTTGGCAGGCCATACTTTTCACCTTCCTTAACTTCCTGTTTTGTCAGGAGCTTTCTATTATTTTATGTGATGTGTACTTAGTAGGAAAATGAAATATCAATACAACATCACCAGCATTTGGGAGGCTGAGGCAGGAAGATCAGTGTGAGTTTGAGACCAGCCTGGGGTACAAAAGTGAGCTTAAGGCCAGCCTGAACTGCATGAGACCCTGTCTTTAAAAAAAAAAAAAAAGTCAAATGTGTACTGAGTATTTATAGTCAATCTTCTTTTTACCTGGAGTAGAACTCAGGCTAGCATCAATATTTTCTATATCAATTTTTTGCCCACTAAATCTAAAAAAGAACGGCAGAAATTACATATTATTATAGGTGTGTGCCACTATACCGTGACCAAATGCATTTTTGGCATGGTGGGGAACCACAGATAGGGTCTCACTACTGTACTTCAGGCTGGCCTTGCGCTTCCTATGTAGCCCAGGCTGGCCTCACTGTCTCTAACCTACTGACCAAACCACCTGGACCACTGCAAAAACACTGATCAGCTCATGCCATCTTTTTGCCTGAAGCCTCCCAATAGTTTTTCAGACTGTCTGGCATAGAATTCCACTCCTTAACAGGTCTACAAACCCTCACACAGTGTAGCTCTTGCTTTCCTATCCAACTCTCCCACCCATCGTCATCTCTGTTCCCCTGATCTAAAATAAGCCAAACTTGTCCCAGCCTTAGGGCCTTGGATCCAGCTGCTAATCTGCCTCCTGTGCTCCTTTTATCTCTTCCTTCACATCTCAGATTCAGTGTCTCTTCAAAGACCATCACGTCCCCAGCAGGTTCTCTATTACTTCCCCATCACTGCTTCCTGTTATTCCTGTTCCAGCACTGGAGACGCTCTAGGGTGGCCATTTACCCCTCTCTTCACGAGCATGTGACTGTCTTCCTCATCATATCCACGAGACCTACAGTAGAGCCTGACAAATAGCAATAACTCAATATTTAATGAAATCAATTACTTTACAAGTATGGCTAAAAAGAAAAACAATATTAATAAAAGACCAAAATCTGAAGTTAAATATTTTGAGCTGCTATGTCCAGTGATAACAAAAATCTCAATATGAACTTACTTAAGTAATATAACTTACTTAATATGAACTTAGTCTCTTTTCCATCTTGCAAGATGGTGGGCAAAAAAACTAAGACGCCAGACACTAAAGAGAAGAAACCTGAAGCCAAGAAGGCCGCTGCCAGCAGTGCTGGTAAAAAATGGTAAGGTGAAGGCAAAAATAGGGTCGGGGAAATAGCTCAGTAGAATAAGCGCTTGCCTGGCAAGTGCAAGGGCCTGAGTTCAATCCCTGGACCCGCAAAAAAAAAAAAAAAAAAAAAAAAAAAAGAATAAATAAAATAGAATAAAATAAAATAAAATAGAGGCAAAAAAGTCTAAGAAGCAGTAGACCCACTGCAGCCAAAATCCTGTCCTGGTTAGAGCAATTGGTAGATATTCCTGATCTGCTATGTCTTCCAGAAAGGCTTTGTAGAAGGGAAAGTACACAGCTGCTAAATCAAAGACTGAGGAAAAAAAAGGAGAAAGTTCTTGCTACCATCACAAAACTGGTTGGTGGGGACAATAATGGTGGTACCCGGGTGGTTAAGCCTTGAAAAATGCCTAGATACTACCAACTGAAGATGTACCCTGAAAGCTCTTGAGCCATGGCAAGAAACCCTTCAGCCAGCATGTGAAACTTGCAAGTAGCATCACTCCTGGCACTATCCTGATCATCCTCACTGGGTGTCACAGAGGCAAGAGTGGTCTTACTGAAGCAGTTGGCCAGTGGCTTGCTACTTGTGACTGGGTCTCTTAGCCTTAATCATGTTCCTCTATGAAGAACATACCAGAAATTTGTCATTGCCACCTTTACAAAAATTGGTATCAGCAAAGTGCAAATCTCCAAACACCTCACTGATGCTTACTTTAAGAAGAAGAAGCTGCAGAAACCCAGACACCAGGAGGGTGAGATCTTCAACACCAAAAGAGAGATATAGATTTTAGAACAGTTCAAGGTGGATCAGAAAGCGGCGGACTCACAGATTTTAGCAAAAATCAGAGTTGTTCCTCAACTTCGGGACTACCTGCGATCCATTTTTGCTCCGACAAATGGAATTTATTCTTATAAATTATTAGTTAATTAGATAATTGATACACTAAAACATGAACTGAGCACAACACTAAATAGTTTACACCTACTTTATTTAATCCTCACAACATGTCCACAGGATAATACATTAATTGCTAAGGTAGAAGAAAATAAGATTCAAAGATGCCCACTGCCACACAGCTAGATGGTGGTAGAACTGAGGCTCTCAAAAATAACCCCAGAAAGGGTACAAGTCATTTTTTTCATCTTTTTGCATGTCTGAAAAATGTAGTAACTTTATTTTCTTTACACTTGGAGGCGTCTTGGGATTACATATATGCAATAGTAGGTTGGAAATTATCTCCCTTCAGATTACAAAAGTCTAAAAAAAAAAGGTTACAAAGGTCTGTACCTTGCCTTCTAGCTAGTTTATACAGGCTCACTACAGACATATTTAAAAAAATACTTTTACTAGAGACTGTATGAATTCATAAAAGTAGACCCTAAAGATCTGGAGGGCCAAATATACAAGCTTTTCCCAGTTTCACCCCCCAATCCCACCACCGCCTGCTTCTTCAATTGCCATCTGTTTTTCCCAAGTTTCTTTTTTTTTTTTCCTAGTCTTTTGTTTATTTATTTGACACAGGGTGCTGTTATGTGGCTGGCACCTGGGTATTTGCATTTGCCAGGCAGGTGCTTAGACCGTTGAGCTGTCTCCCCAGTTCTCCAAGTTTCTTTTTTCCTTGCTGCTCATTTTAGTCTGTATCTCATGTTGAAGCTCTCCTCAGTTGTCTGACTGGAGGTCTGCGACTCAATATTCACATTTAAACCTAGCGCTAGGCTGACTGGAAGCTCCTGGCACAACAGACAGAAGTGATTAGAGCAGAATGTACATACTGCTGGCTTCTATACATACTAATAAGGAGGGAGGATTCCAGACTCATCTCAAAGTCTTTTCTGCTGTTAGCTTTTCCACACAGGAGTCCCCTGAACTCAGCCTACCAGGAGTAACCTGGCTGCTATCAGTCTGGAGGCTGAGTGGGCAAGAGTTCAGTGCATGTGTTTTCAGAACAGCAACTTACCACCCTTCCTTGTTTTCACTACTAAGTCTGGGGCTTCACTAAGTAAGTTTCTGCAGAAAATCAGTTTTGCTTCTATTCACAGGTGGAGGAAAAGTAATCATTTAGATATACACACAGGTAACTGAGGAGTCTACTCGAAGTCCTGCTTTCAGTTCCACTATTCCACCTTCCAAAGCATCTTAGTAGCTCTAATTTCTGAGTCTTCTTGGTGCTGGGGAAGGTGAATTAGCTTTCTTTCCTTCTTGCAGAACTGCAATCTACTGATGGGAAGGCTTTATGTTCCTGTTTGGCTAAAACAATTTTCATACCTCCTTTACTTTCTCTTTCAAAAACACATTGACATCTTTTATTTCTTAACTCCTCTCCTAGTCTTTGCCCTGGTGCATTTATACCTCTTAAATTCTTTTTGTAGTACTTTATTAACCACTTGAGGAAGAACTGAAGATAAATACATTCAATCTACCACTTTTACTTTTAGTCAGTATTTAGGTGTCGATTCTCAACCCTACTGGCTGCTCACTAATCACCACGAATGCAATTCTGGTTACCAAGGGTTGTGTTTTTATGTCCACAAAACAAAGAAAGAGAAGGGTAGGTTTTTCTGAGGCAAACAGGTAAGAACTAGAACAGAACAGAACACAGTAAAAGTGTAGAGCACTTTTAGGTTTCAATACTCTAAAATTGAGCAGATAATGAGATACAACTATAAATATGTCATTTGAATATCACTAACAGTTACTCCTAGAATAACTGTTAGCATGAACCTGAGCATGGTGTTTTCACACAGTGGCAGTCTGGGGCCTTGCAGCTAACATACACACCGTTCTTGAACAACTCCAGAGTAAGCTGCAGCATTCAGTGTTTTTCTAATGAAGTCACAGATGTGAGAGGTCTCTCCTGGGCATCGAGGGAATCCAAAAATACCTATGGTGGGAAAAGATAAGTACCCATCCATCGATAATCAGACATCAAATATCTGTTGGGATAAAGGGGCTGTGACAAAAATGGGCAAGAACAAGACTCTAATTCTAATCTCTTCCAGTTCTTGCCAAAGCACCAAAATCTAACAATGTAACACACTTCCTCCTGTGCTTTTGCTGCTATCTGTACCTGGAAACTCTGCGCCTGTGGTTGGGACAGTGCCCATTCTACACGACAGCATGTGGTTGCCTTTCTTCCTCTCATGGACCTTGGCTTAAGGAAGTCAGAGATGTCTAACCTCTTCCATGTAGTCCACACCTCTTACCCTATCCTCACCCTGGTGGACAGGTGTGGTGGTGCATATCTATAGTCCCCAGCACTCAGTAGGGTAGGCGGAGGCGGAAGGGCAGCCTCAAACAAAACAAAATAAAACAAACAAACAAAAAAACCACTCATGACCACTGGTCTGTTTCTTGACTCTTGACAAATGTTTGTTGAATGAATGATGATCTGTTTTTAACCAACATAATAGTTCTACTTTTATAAAGTACTTTCTTGTTATTTCAATTCACTCTCTGAAAAATTTCCACAAGATAGGCCATATTTTAGTTTATCCCATTTGTGAAAAAGATTTAAGATTTATTGCCTCCTTGTGAGTGAGTTAACTGGGTAAATACAGGTTTCCTAACATAAATCTGCTAGCACTTACAAAATCATGATGAGAGAAAGTCTGTCCAAAGCACATACCCTTTCCTCCAAAATACATGAGTCAGACTAAACAGAAAACCTGGTATTTTTCCAAGGTCTTTATTATAAAATTTATAGACAAAAATTTTTTACACATAATTTTTCTGTCTATAGCTACATTCAACAGCACAACACCGAAGTCAGAAAACAAGGAAAACCATTATATCTTTCTAAGTCTGCTACTGCCCCTTGCCATGCAGTTGCAACCATTGATCCTCAGTAAGAGCTTTCAATTAGCAATAACTGCACCTCTGCTAAATCTTGCCGGTTAAGGTGCTGCTACTACTCAAAGCTAATCTCCTCGAAATCCTATCCATTAAACTAGAAAGAGACAGCAAGTACTGACTCCCCTGACACTAGGAGGACTCTGGGAAGCTGTCTCTCTCTTGTGTTGCCATCAGTGCTGGCTTTTAAAGTATGGCTGACCTATGAGCAAATAGAGCTACTGTACTATTAGAAGTCAAAGTGGTCATGCATGTGGCTAGGCATGGTGGCACACACCTGTAATCCCTGTACTTGGGAGGCTGAGGCAAGAGATTCACTGTGTATTTAAGGCAAGCTTGGGCTGCACAGTGAACTTAAGGTCAGCCTGCTTTACACTGCAAGACTCTGCCACAAACAAACAATGTGGCCATGTAGGTTGGCACAGGGAAAGAGGAGGTACGGGGCCAAAGTTACCTTGATGTTGTGCGCCAAATGTGATCAGACTGATCATGGGAGGTGATGGGCATCTCTGAACCACTGCTCTCCTGGAGAAATTAAATGGGTTTATCAGCTGTTAGATGAAAATGTGTCATCCAGAATCAGCTCCACAGATTAAGCTACATAACATAATGCAGTTCCCCAAAGTCACAGAGGAAGTTCTGGGATTTTCATCTGCTATGATCAAACCCAAATTTCATTTTTCACAGAAAAAAAATTCCGCTCCATAAAGCTTCTTACATGGGGATATTTTAGAATTATTTCCTTTTTGAGACAAGGAAAGATCCCAAGAGTTCAGAGCAGTGGCCAGGCATAGTGGCACATGCTTATAATCTTAGCTACTGGGGACTAGGGAAGCTGAGAAAGGAGGACCATGGGTGTCAGACTGGCCGGGGTGATTCAGACAAGGACTGTGGATCAGTGGTAGAAAGCTCACTTGCCGAGTGCATAAGGCCCTATGTTTGAGTCCCAGTACTGCCAAAAAATAAGACAGAGCAGTAATTAATTCTGGTACTTACAGAAATTGGCCTCCCTGGGAGAATCCCATAGCATTGTAGCCTTTCTGCAGTTTAGGGTCACTGGCAAGTATCTGACACACTATCCTTACTTGGGAGTTGACATTCAGGAAGAAGCTGTTCTCCATGTCCTTCAAAAGAAGCCATAGAGAAGTGAAAGATGGAACTAAAAGCAACCACTGATATCTCCCTTAGAAGTGAGCTCACGTAGGCTGACATCCACATGCAGGAGAAGGAAGAGAAGGTCCAGGTTCACTGACTCATTTGCTACTAGAAATGCAAAGCTGAAGCATCCTGATAGTACATTCTCTGAAATAGGAAGCGAGTCTACCAATGAACAGAGCTTCCAAGTTCTTACCTCTTTGATATTCTTCCCAATCTCTAAGGACAAAACATAAATTCCAGGTATTTTCTCTTCAACCATTTTTTTAATAGCACCCATGCTGAAGGGATTACAGCAGCTGTCTCCTAACCAACAAAAACAATGAAGGAAATTCATTAATCAAAATAACATTATTCTTTCATGTATCTTAAAGAACATTATCAAGAATGTAAGAAGATAACATACAGAATGGGAGAAGATATCTGTAAGACATGTATCTGAGTTTAACATCCAGGATACATACAGGGTCCATGATGGGTGTAGTAGATCGCACCTATAATCCCAACACTCAGGAAGCTGAGGCAAGAGGATCACAAAAACTGGAGGCCAGCCTAGGCTACACAGTAAGTTCAAGGTCAGCTTGAACTATATTGTGAGACCCTGGTTCAAAAAACAAAAACACCCAAAACTTGGATAGAAACGTGAAAAAATTATGTCAAGTGCAATAAACCCCAAACAAAAGGTCACTAAAGTAGGTCACAAGTTACCAGGACGCAGTAGGAGGTGGAATGAAATAAGATATATGGATTTTTTTTTTCTGGGGTTTTGAGAAACTTTGAAATGAGAGGGAAGTAGTGGTGGAACAAAATTGAGAATATACTCAATGCTACTCAACTGTGTATGCTCAAATGAATTTAACTTTAATTTCTAAAAAAGATAAAAACATCTTTTGCTTAGCTCCTATTTATCAAGCAGTATCAAACTTCAAAAGCTCATAAGAGGGGCTGGGGAGATAGCTCCGTGGCACAAATGCCTGCCTGGCAAGTACAAGGTCTGGAGTTTGAATCCTGGTTCCATAAAAAAGAATTGCAAATTCAAGCCCAGCCTGGGCAATCTGGTAGGTTAGTGACATTCTGTTTCAAAATAAAAAGGGCTGAGGCTTAATGTGGAGTCACTGGGTTCAATTCTTAGTACCACCAAAATAAAGCCCTAAAGTTGTAATTGGGGGCACCAATTTTTTTGGGTGTTGGTGTTTGTGTGGAAATAGGGTCTTATTATGTATTCCAGGCTGATGTCAGAGTATGTACTCCATGCTGGCCTTGAATTCACAATGATCCTCCTGCCTCAGTCTCCCCAGTGCTGGGATTATAAGTGTGCAACACCATACTCAGTGGGGGACCAAAAAGTATTATTGTAGTATGTGTGTTGTTGAAGCAAGCAGGGGGCCAAATTGAAAATGAAAAAGTACACAGTGGTGCGTATTCTCCTCCTTCACCGTAAGGGGTACTCGGGGTAAGAGACTGTAAGAATTCTTTTCAGAGGGCGGCCAAATAGCTCAGCAGATTAAAGCACCTGCAAGCGGGAGCAGGGGCCGGTTGATTCCTCCCCCTACCTCCTGCTAGGTCAGCTCCCTCCGGGCGGGCCCGGGGCGCAATGAGCAGGCAATTGAGAATGGGCGTGGAGGCACCTGCCTGTAATCCCAGCTCTTTAGAGGCTGTAAACAGTCTGATCTAGTAGTGAGACCCTGAACACCTTGTAGACCCTTCCCTAAAATATACACACACAAAATAAAATAAAATAATAATAAAATAAAAAAAGGAATTCTTTTCAGAGGCAGAATTAGGAAAACAACATGTAGGTTTGTGTTAAGTACTGCTCCAGAATGACACAATTTAGGAGCAACTTCTTTACTCTGCATTCTAGGTGCCTCCTGACTCATCCTAGTCCCAGACTTGTTCCTTTTCTTGTCAAGAAATGAGGAACAAACTGGCAACTGGGTAGGTCAGTGGGATGGGATTATTATTATTATTATTATTATTATTTTTTTTTTTTATATATATAGTTTTTGAAGCAAGGTTTCACTTTGTAGCCCAGGCTGGCCTCCATCATCCTGTCAACTTCACTATTCTAACTGCTAGCCTAAAACAGTCTTGAAACATTTGTATTCGTTGGCTCTAATTCCTCTCTCAATGTTTTTCTTTAACCAATTTCAATACAGCTCTATTCTCTCTTTTTATGTTTGTTTTGAGACAGAGTCTCACTATGCAGTTCAGACTGGCCTCAAACTCACATTCATCCTCCTGCCTCCAGTGCTGGGATTACAGGCGTGTGCTACCACACCTAGCACAGCTCTCTTTCTCATCTTTCCCCTGAAACTGCTTTTGTCAAGATGTTTAAGGATCTCCATATAATTATAATAAACAATTCTCAGCCTTGATTACATGACTGAGCAACAACCTTTTTTTCTCTTTGATATACTGGGTATCAAACCTGGAGTGTTGCACGTGCTAGGCAAGTGCTCCATCACTGAGCTACATTCCCAACCTCACGCCCTCTTATTCTTATTTATGGATTTAGGGCAGGGTCTACAGGGTGCATAGGGTCTCACTATGTAGATAGGACTTGTAGTGATTCTCCTGTTTTCAGCTTCCCAAGTACTAGGATTACAGGCACCGCTACCACACCCAGTCTCAATCAGTCTCAGAATGCCCACCTGGTGGCAGGGCCAGCACAGCACGTCGGGGATCAAACCTTGACTACTGCGCTTTGTTTTTAGTCCATTGAGCTATCTGGCCAGCCTATCTTCTTGCTACTTTTGAAGCCAGTGTGGTGACATGCACCTGTAATCCCAACATTCATGAGACTGAGGCATGAAGATTACTGTGAATTTGAGGCCAGCCTGGGTTTCACAGTGAGTTCAAAGCCAGTCTTCACTACACAAAACCAAATAACAAATAAAAATAAATAATTTTGAGTCACGATCTTGCCAAGTTGCCCAGGCTGCCCTGGAATTTATGGTTCTACTGCCAAAGCCTCCAAAGTAGCTGGGATTAGAGGTATAAGCCACCAAGTCCAGCTCTGTTTCATTTGAAAAAAGAAATTTTTTTTTCTTTACCTAGCTTCCCTGACACCACATTCTCCTGATTTCCCTTCACCCCTTGGGCTGTCCTAGCACCGACTCAGGCTAGTTCCTATCAATCTTCTCCACATCCAAATAACCGAAGGCTTCAAAGCTCAGCATCATACCAAGTTCACTCCCCAGCGGATCTTGCCAGTCTGTAAATGTCAGCCACATGCTCAAGGCACCCAAGCTTAAATCTCCAACCTGTACACTCAGATGCCCTTAGGATAGTTCTCAGGCATGAAAAGGACCTCAAATTCAGTCCAAAGCAGACTCTTCATCACTATCCCCTTCAAGCTGGCCCACCCTAAGGATCCCCTAGCTTGGTAAAATGACAAGTTCTTCCTTCTAGTTCTCCAGGCCCAAACCTGTTAATCATCTCTGGCTTCTTTCATGCCACTTATAAATCCCACAGGTTCCACTTTCAAAATATATCCAGACTTTGACCACTTCCCTACACCTCTTCTGCACCTATACAGCTCCAAGTCATTATCATCTCGTTTAAATTCCCGTGATAACTTTCTAACCTGTCTCCCTGAAACTCTCCCTGGCCCTCCTATGCTTTCTTCTGAACAGAACACTCTGATCATTTAAAAACATAAGTCAGATCATGTCCCTCATTTGCCCCCAAAATTTCTATTTCACTCTACCCTCTCTCTTATTAACCTCTCATTAACCTTAGTGGGCTCAATACCTACACTCAATCCTTTCTCTTAAACCTCTATTCTTTTCCTCGCTCTTTCAGCTCCCACCACACTGATCAAAATGCTGTTCCTTAAACTTACAGGGTATATTTCTGCCTCAGGTCCTTTTTGTAATTGCTGTTCCTTCTACTAGGCATCTAAACGACATCTTCCCTACCACTTTGGGTTTTTTGCTTCGGTGTTACTTTCTCTGGGAACACCTTCCTGACTTTCTGCTATACAAGCATGTCCTGTTTCCTTTCACCTGCCCCACTTTCTCGCCATTGCAATTATCGCCATTTCATATTATCATATCATTATACTTCTTTAGCTTGTCTTACTGGAAAGTTAAGCTCTAACTGGGCAAAGAACTTAGTCTGTCTCGTTCACTTCTATATCCTCATGCTTAGCAGGTGTTCACTTTATGTTAAAGTGATGAATGAAATACAGGTGCCTAACAAATCTCCAGTCGATGTGTGAACGAGGTACGGACGGATGTGCCGTGCAGCAGTGTAAGATCCCAGACTCCACTGCTGCAGTGTTAAGATCCAGGAGCCCCGCTCAGCTCTGCCCTCAGGTAGTTCTTTTCCCTTCTCCCATAGCAGAACAGCTCCCCAGATCTAACCTCAGACCAGTCGGGCGCTGTGGCAGCACTTGTGCTCACCCGCCACCCGCTCATTTTGCACTCGCAAAATTAGGCTG
Source organism: Capromys pilorides (assembly GCA_004027915.1). NCBI lineage: Eukaryota > Metazoa > Chordata > Mammalia > Rodentia > Capromyidae > Capromys > Capromys pilorides. The sequence continues at coordinate 13,935 of PVKN010022423.1, forward strand.
GGCGAAAGTCGCCAAATCCTTAGCTCCTCTCCTCACGCACTCACCCATCCCATGCCAGATCACCAGCGGTAACGGCGCGGACGGGACGAGACTCCCCAGCGTCCGAGCTTGACAGGACCAGGGCAGAAGAGCTGCAGCCAAGAGCCACAGAACGCCGCGCGACGCCATCTTGGCTCCGTCACGTGAGCGTGGTCACGCTCCGGGAGACTCTGCACTCGCGGACCGGACGCGGGCAGGGTGAGGCGCCCAGGGCTTTTCCCTCCAGGGTAGCGGGGCGATCATCCACCAGCAGCCTCGCGGCGACCACGCCCCGATAGGTGATGCCGGCCGATCGCTCGGGTTGGTCGAATGCTCACGGCACACCAGCCACTATTGTAAGTGCTTCAGCTTTTCCCTGAGTAACTCCTCATACAGGGCTCACCACTGTACAGGTAAGGTCCTCTGAGGGACTGAGATGATGCCAAGGTTACAGAAATAGCGAATCGGGGCCAGGAATTTAGTTTAAGTGGTGCAGCGCCTGCTTAGCAAGTTCAAGGTCCTGAGTTTGATTCCCTGCACCCGAGGTGGTGGGGGAGGGAAGCAAATTTGTGAGTCCAAAGACGTCGCTCTTCACCCCCGCACTGTCCTTCCTTTGGAACCATAGTGCTGTATGAGAGAAAAAGAAGAAGAAAGAACTCTGCCCTGTGCAGGAAATGAAAGGGGAGACACAGTTTCCAGCCAGGCCAGTCAGGGCCTGATATAGTATATGTTCTGGATCTTGAAGGAAAGATAGGATTTTTTGAGTATAGATGAAATTCCGGAGAAGGACTTAACGATGCGAACATCTGTTGGCTGTGGAAGAGAGATGGGGGAATAAATCCATGTTCACTGGTCTGAAAGTGGAGCTGGATTATCGCAACACGAACTCATTAACTACACACCCTTTTCTTTTATTCCGTCGTAATAAGAGTTATGTTCACCATTCCACTTTCATCATCTCAATCTCTGATTTTTTTTTCCTTAAGAAAAATATCAAAAATAGCTTGAGGAATCTGTTTAATACAATGAGGAAAAAGTAAATTAGGGTCCACCTACTACACAATGGAATATGAGGCTAGCTTTTTTTTTTATAAATAAAAGATGAGGTAAACACATACACCACATGAAAAACTGTCCACAATATGTTGTAAAAGAGAAACTGGTTACACATTCAAATAGCCCTTGAAGCAGATTCTTTCAGGACTAGTA
>PVKN010022424.1:0-15164 GCA_004027915.1 Capromys pilorides
CATAATAGTAGTGGGTTATTGGCAGAACTGGCAATGTCAGAAGCTGTTGACTTGAGCCTTTCACAGCTCAGCATACTAATCTGGCTTTACTATTTTTTTTTAATCTGGCTTTACTTTTTATGCCTCATGGTTAAACTTTTCTGCTGGGTGGTTAAGGCCAAGTTGAAGCAAGACCTATGAAACAAAACATGTAATTTTTATATCTGACAGGTCAGTCAAATCCCCTCAGGATTTACTTTGAAACCATGTACAGTGTTGTGTAGAACTTTTGTCAGTGTCAGCCATCTGGATGAGTCACGGCCATTGCTTGACCAGTTTGCTCTCTATGAAAGCCTGAGAGAATGTTTTCTCTTTAGGTGACCCTCCGTAGGCACACTATACATCATCAATCAGTGGATTTGTTTTTGAAACAAGGTCAGTGTGATTAGGATGGCTTTTTTTTTTTTTTTTTTTTTTGTGCGGGACTGGGGTTCGAACTCAGGACCTTGCACTTGCCAGGCAGGCACTTGTGCCACAGAGCTATCTCCCCAGCCCCAAGCTGGCTTTGAACTTGCTATGTAACCCCAGCTGGCCTGAAACTCACAGCGAGCCTCCTGCCTCAGCCTCCCTAATACTAGGACTACAGGTGTATGCCGCCATGCCCACTCAATACTGTTTATTCAAATGTGGTTTTAAAAAATAAAGTATGTGGGCCAGTGAGAGAGCTCGGTAGACTGAGCACCTGCTTAGGCAAATGCAGGATCAGGGTTGATCCCTGGCACCGTATGCGCCAGCCCTGCCCTGGGCACGCTGAACGGCCCACCAAACCTCCCAGCGCTGGAGAGGCTGAAAACAGGAGGATCACTAGGAGTCCAAGCTGCATAGTGAGACCCTGTACCAAATATAAATAAATAATAAAAATAATTTTTTGTTGTTTTTTTGTTTTGTTTTGTTTTTTTGAGACAGGGTCTTGCTCTGCAGTTCAGGCTGGCAGTGAGCTCACTTTTGTAGCCCAGGCTGGTCTCGAACTCACACCAATCTTCCTGCCTCGGCTTCCCAAGTGCTGGGATTACAGGCGTGCGCCACCACGCTCGGCTAAAAACAATTTTTAAAAAATGAAGTATATACCATAGTTAACCCAGTTTCCAGTTGAAGTACATGTACAGAGTTGTACAACCATTCTGATAATCCAGTTTTAGAGCACGTCTTTTATTTTTATTTATTTATTTATTTTTATGTTATGGCCGGCTCAGCTTGACCCGGGGGTGGGGCTGGCACAGCATGTGGTGCTGGGGATTGAACTGTGGTCCCTGCGGCTGCCTAAGCTTGCCTAAGCAGGCGCTTTAGACCGCTGAGCCATCTCGCCGGCCCCTAGAGCATGTCTTGCGGAGGCCCTCATCCCTGTCTGTCCCCTTGCAGAAGCTCCCTGGCCCCATTCGCACCCCCGGGGTTTGATCCACTTTCTGTCCCAGGGCATCTCCCTGTTCCTACCCATGGGATCCTTCGATAAGCGATGCCCTGTCTCACTTCTTTCACAGCATCTTGAACATTTGTGAAATTGATCTGTGCTCTGGCATGGATTTGTTTGTTCGTTTTTAAGACCGGGCATGGTGGTGCACGCCTGTAATCCCAGCACTTGGGAGGCTGAGGAAAGAGGATCGTTGTGAGTGTGAAACCAGCCTGGTCTACAAAGTGAGTTCAAGGCAGCCTGAACTGTATAGTGAGACTCGGTTTCAAAAAGAGAGAGAGAGAAAAAAAAAGAGCTTTTTTATTGCAAATATAACCCGCTGTGTGGATATGCTACCTATTTTGTTGTTGTTGTTTTTTCTGGAACTAGGGATTGAACTGAGGTCCTTGCACTTGCCAGGCAAGCACTTGTTCTACTGAGCTATCTCCCAGCCCCTTTCTGCCTGTTGTTGATTAGGCCTCTTTTCAGTTGTTTCCTTGTTTATTTATTGTGGTACTGGGGACCAAACTTGGGACCTTGTGCTTGTGAGTTGGGGCTTATGCCGCTGAGCCGTCTCTCTGGCCCTCGCTATAGCCCCAGCCCCCTCCCCTTTTATATGTCTGTTTGAGACAAAGGTCTCGCTATGCAGCTCAGGATGGTCCTGAACTCACTTTGTAGTCTAGGCTGGGCTGGAACTCACGGCAATCCTCCTGCCTCAGCCCTTGAGTGCTAGAAATACAGGCGTGTGCCACCATGCCCAGCCTTTTTTTAAAAAAAATATTTATTTGTTTATTTGTTTGTTTATTTGGTACAGGGTCTTGCTATGCAGCTCGGACTTGTGTGATCCTCTTGGCTCAGTCTCCCCAGTTCTAGGATTATAGGCCTGCGCCGCCATTCCTGGTTTCCGGGCCTGACCAGCACACCCGAGGTTCTAGGGCTGACATGGCATGTGGTGCCAGGAATCCAACCCAAGACCTTGTGCTTGCCAGGCAGGCACTTAGACCGCCAAACTATCTCCTCAGCCCCCAGCCTATTTCATTTTTAAAACTTTTTTTTGAGATAGACTACAATGCCCAGCTTTTTTTTTTTTTTTTTTTTAATATTGAGACAGAGTCCAGGCCGGGGAGATAGCTCCCCGGGGAGCGCCTGCCTGGCAAGCGCAAGGTCCTGAGTTGGATCCCTGGCTCTGCAAAACAACAACAGCAACATAAAACGGAGACATGGTCTTGCTAAACTGCTAACTTGTCCAGACTAGACTAGAACTTGTGATCCTCTCGTCTCAGCCTCCCAGAGCGCCGCAGCTACAGGCGTGGTCGTATCAGTTACAACCGGCACTTCAGGAACATTGGCAGACACTGTGGTGGGGACACATGGTTTAATTTCTATTATGCGCAGAGGGAAGCGTAGAATTGCTACTGGGCACAGTGGTGGAGGTGCACGCCCGTAACCCCAGGGCTTTAGAGGCTGAGGCCAGAGGAGTGCCTCAAGTTTAGGCCAGACGCAGCCCCACGTACAATGATGGGTGCAAGACCAGCCTGGACTGCACAGTGGAATTTTCTCGAAAACATCAAGAACAGAAAGAGTACAACCGCCAAGTCAGCTATGGTGATGCACACCTGTAATTCTCTTCTCTTCTTTCTCTCTCTCTCTCTCTCTCTCTCTTTCTCCTTCCTATATTTAGGATAGGGTCTATAGGGTATACAGGTCTCACTACATAGATTGGACTCATAGTGATCCTCCTCCTATTTTCAGCCTCCCAAGTGTTGGAATTACAGGCCTCAACCCTGGGAGGTTGAGGCAAGAAGATCACGAGTTCCAGTCCAGCCTGACAACTTAGCAAGGCCCTGTCGCAAAATTTTAAAAGGGCTAGGATACACCTCAGCGGGAAAGCCCTGGTTCAGTCTGTAGTAACCTCCTACTATTTTTTTTTAAAGCGCAGCTTGAACCACTAGAAAAACGCTCTCCAAAAAGAGTGTGTGAAGGCCGGCCTGATAGCTTAGTGGACTAAAGCGCCTGCTTAGGTAGGGAACATCAGCTGGGATTTGATCCCCAGCATGCGATGCCGGCCCCGCCCTCAGGGTGCGCTGAGACAGCAGTTGAGACTGGGCGTGGTGACACGCACCTGTAACCTCCAACACTGGGGAGGCTGAAAATAGGAGGAGGATCACTACGAGTCCAATCTATGTAGTGAGACCCTGTATACCCTATAGACCCTATCCTAAATACAGGCAAGAGAGAGGGAGAGGGAGAGGGAGAGACAGAGACAGAGAGACAGAGAGAGGCCTAAGCACCTGCCTGGCAAGTACAAGATCCTGAGTTCAATCCCTGATACAACAACAAAGACCAGTAGGGGCTGGGATTCAGCTCAGAGACACAGCGCCCACCCAGCAAACATGAGGTCCTGAATTTGACCCCCAGTAACCCCCACCAAAACCAGAGTGGAACTGCTTCATAATACTTTATTATTAAGGGGCCGGGGAGATAGCTCGGTGGCACAAGTGCCTGCCTGCCAAGTGCAAGGTCCTGAGTTCTATTCCTGGTACCACACACACACACACACACACACAAAATAATAATAATACTTTATTATTGTTGTTATTGTTAGCTTGCAGTGCTAGGGACTGAACCCAGAGCCTTGGACCTCCTAGGCAAGCACTGTGCCATGGGGCCACACCGCGTGCCCCCACACCTGGCTATTCCATTTATTTATTTCTGAGACAGGCTCTCACTGTGTATGGTAGGCTGGCCACGAACTCACTATGGAGCCTGGGCTGGCCTCAAACTCACAGTGATCCTCCTGCCTCTGCCTCCCAAGTACTGGGGTGACAGGCATGGGACACAAGGCTGGCCCTGGTGAAGTGTGTTCCAAGCTGGCGATGCCCATTCGTGCGGATAGTGAGATGGCACTTTAGGAATGCCAAGGGGGGGTGCGGAGGGACGGGCCTGGGTAGCAGTGCTGGCATGGGGCAGCGCCAGGCCTCCAAGCTGGTGCTGGTGAGGACAAGTGTTGGGATGACAAGCGTGCGCCACCATGTCCACCCGGCTCCCCTTCTGGGTCCTCTGGCGGTCACAGGCCTCCTCCCTGGGACTCCCCTTGCCAGAGGCTCGGCCCCATCCCTGCTCCTCAGCCTGACACCCCCCCCCCCACCCCGGGCATTGCCTGTGCCCGGCTGTGACTTCCCTCTCTCTCCCCTGAGGGCTGCAGAAACCAGCAGGCTCCCGCCACCCGCTGGGCCCCCTGCAGCAGCCTCCAGCCTGTCTTCTTCCTCCTCCTAGCGTCTGCTGGCACGGTGGTGTATACGCCTGTCGTCCCAGGACTAGTGAGGCTTGGCAAGTTCGAGGCCAGCCTGGGCTAATAACAAGACCTTGTCTCAATAGAGCAAAACCAAAACCAAACCAAATGAAAATCCAAAAGCCACTCAGCTCAACCCTGTCCCAAACCATCACTGCATGGACCCAGGAGATAGCTCAGTAGAATAGTATTTGCTTGGCAAGTGCAGGGTTCTGAGTTCAATCCCCAGTGCTGCAAACCAAAAAAAACAATATTTTTCTTCGAAACCATTGGTGCTTACCGCCACAGCTCTACCTCCCAGGGTGCCAGTCTAGTGCCTGCCCGACGGGCACCTGCATGCCCAGTTGAGGCCCAGCCGCCCCCTGGACCTCTAGGTGGGGGACTCAGCAGGTCGCAGCCCCAGGACCCAGGGTTATGTCTCCAAAGCCAGGGTCCAAGAGCCAGGGTCTGGCATCCTCTGGGCAAAGGCTCTGTCACTGAGCTGGGCCCCAGCCCAAGACCCTGTGATGGTGGTTTCTCTACAGCCAGGCTTATAAGGCTACCTCGGTGTGACAGAAGCCGGCAGGGGTGGCTGAGATCTGCCTCCGAACCCTAACCCCGCAGCGACTCAGGACTGTGTTTATTGTTTTCCGCTGAATTTGGTTTTGTTCTCGTTTTATTTTGGTTCAATTGGTTTTGTCCGGCTTGGGTTTTTCTTCCCCTTCTTTGAATTTTTTGAAACAGGGTCTCCCCATGTAGTCCAGGCTGGTCTTGAACTCAGTATAAGTGTGCGGCGCGCGCACACACACACACACACACACACACACAGAGCTTAGTTTTTGAATTTGTGAGACGAGGTCTCAGGATGCAATCCTAGCTGGCCTGGAAACTCCCTCTGCATCCCAGGCTGACCTAGAACTCTAGGTTTTCCTGTCTCAACCTCCTGAGAGCTACAATTACGGACATGCATCACATTTTGTTGTTGTTTTATTTCATTTTGTCTTGTTTTTGTGGTGCTGGGCATCGAACCGAGGGCCTTTGCATTTAGCTACATCCCCAGCCCTTTTCCTTTTTTTTTTTTTTTTTTGAGACAGGGTCCTCCTAAGTTGCTAAATTGTCCAGGACTGGGTTAGAGCTGATTATCCTCCTGCCTCAGCGTCCTAGGCTACTAGGGTTATAGCTATGCGCTGCTATATCTGGCTCTAGTACGCATTTTTTTTTAAATTTTATTTATTTGTTTGCTTGTTGTGTTTGTTTCTTTTATTTATTCATTTTGTGGCTGGCGAGATGGTTCAGTGGTCTAAAGCGCCTGCTTAGGAGGGCTCAGGCAACTGCGGGGACTGCAGTTCGATCCCTGGCACCACATGCTGCGCCAGCGCCACCACCAGGGCAGGCTGGGCCAGCCACAAAATGAATAAATAAAAGAAACAAACAAACACAACAAGCAAACAAATAAATAAATAAAATTTAAAAAAAAAAGTGTATTTGGTACAGGGTCTCACTGTGCAGCTCAGACTCAGAGTGATCCTCCTATTTTCAGCCTCCCTAGCGCTGGGATTATAGGTGTGAGATGCCATCATGCCCAGTTTCAGTGGCCGGCTCAACGCACTCTAGGGTCAGGGCCGGTGTGGCATGTGGTGCGAGGGATCAAATCCCAGTCCCTGCACTTGCCTAAACCCTTATTATACATATTTTTAAACCTGAAAAGAGGGGCTGGCAAGATGGTTCAGTGGTCTAAAGCGCCTGCTTAGGAAAGCTCAGGCAACTGCAGGGACTGAGGTTTGATTCCCGGCACCACATGCTGCGCCAGCCCCACCACCAGGGCAGGCTGAGCCAGCCACAAAATAAGTAAATAAACAAAAAAATAAATAAATAAAACTAAAATTTAAAAAAAAAAAAAACCTGAAAAGAAACAGCATATAGCAACACGACTCCCCTATACAGTACTTCTCACCTAGACTTGCTAATTAACATTTCAGTACGTTTATCATTTTTGGTGAGATGTTTAAGCAACTTAGAGCTTACGTGCATCCCGTCATTAACACTTCAGCATGATTTCTTGTAATAGTATGGGGATCACGCCTCGCAACATAAACAGTAATTCTTGGGCAACACTGAAACCCCACCTCTTGTTTTCACATTTACCACTGGTCCCCCAGTTAGGGCTTTTGTTTTGTTTTGGTCTGGCTTTCTGTAGGTTCCACCACCCGGATCCAAATGAGGTGTACGCGTTCGGTTTGATCGGCTCTGAATTGTGAACTCTTGGGGAAGTTTCCAATGAGGTGTGGCCCCGCCCCCGCCCCGCCCCCGCCCCCCAGCTTGTGCACTGTGACAGCACTGCTGAGGGGACAGGAAACAGAGCGGAAGTCACTGTCCCGGGCTCCACTGTCCGCGTCCCCACCTCCATGCTTCTGGCGCTTCCTCGATTCCTCTCGGTATGGCGCTGTCCACCTACAAAGGGAAATGCCCTGCAGGCTGGGGGACAGGATGTCGGCCCTGCAGTCGCTCCTGTGGGCGGGTTTTCCAGATCACTGCGCCGGCGCCGAAGTAGGCTTCCCAAAGACTTTTTGTTTTGAGACAGGGTCTCTCAGTATATCACCCAGGCTGGTCTCAAACTAGTTGCGATCCTCCTGCCTCAGCCTCCTCGGGCTGGGAGGGCAAGTGCGTGCCGGGGGCCAGGCAGTTAGCTATAGGAGGGAGGGTAGTTCGGAACGATGGCACTTTTATTTATTTGCTTATTTTGGTGCTACTAGGGATTGAAGTCGACTATATCTCCATTTTTATTTTTATTTTTATTTATTTTTGAGACACAGTCTCTCTGAATTGCTCAGTGGCCCAGGATGGGCTCTAACTTGCAATCCTCCTGCCTCAGCTTCCCAACTGTGAGTTTTAGTGAATGAGTAACCATAAGCTGGACGGGAATCCCAGCCCAAGGGCTGAGGGCTCTGATAAGAAATCTGACCCTAGGCATGTTGTGGTGTGACTCACCGGAAGACTGTAACGCCCGCACTCAGGAGACCGAGGCAGGAGGACCCTGGGAGTTCTAGGCCGGCCTGCGCTGCATAGTGAGATCCTGTCTCAAGAAGACAGCAAACAAACAAAGACAGAAATCTGAGCCAGACACGGAGGCACAGGCCTATAATCCTAGCACTTGGGGAGGCTGAGGCAGGAGGATCAATAGTCTGAGCACAGCCTGGGAAATTTAGTGACTTAGTAAAACTGTGTCTCAGAACCAAAAGGCCTGGAGATGTAGGTAGGACAGAAAGAAGAGGGAAAGGGTCCAAGGAGAGATAGCTCCATGGCACAAGTGCCTGCCTGGCAAGTGCAAGGTCGTGAGTTTCAACACCGCTCCCACCAAAAAGAAGGAAGAGGGAAAATGATGAATTTGGGTCTAGCTACTTGGGAGACTGAGGCAGGAGGATCACAAATAATATAGAGGGCTAGAGACACACTAGGCCAGGAGCACTTGCATGCATTCAGCAAAGCAATGTAGAGAAGACCTGGTCCTGTGTCACCAGGAACAGCAGGACCAGAGTCGGCAAAGGAGGGGCTGAGGGGGGCAGGCGTGGGGCGGGGGGCCGCAACGAGCATTTGCCCCCCGCCCAGTTGGAACAGAACCCTGCATGCCAGCTGTGTGACTCACCTGATCTAAGTTTTATCTCCATGTGCTTAAGAGAAAAATCAGGTGTGGTGGTGCATGCCTGTTCTTGCAGTGCTGCGGAGGCTGAGGCAGGAGGATCGCTGTGAATTTGGGGCCAGCCTGGGTTCCATAGTGAGATGGCACTTCCTCTTTTTTTTTTTTTTTTTTCTCAAAAAAAAGTGAGTGAGAGGCAGAGAGAGACAGAGACAGAGGGGACCGTGGGAGGCAGAAGCAGGCCGTGAAACACAAAGCACAAGGGGACCCCACAGTAAAAGGCCTACGACTCCTGGGCCCAGCGCCACCAGCAGTGCCGTGGAGAGGGACCCTGCCGCAACAGTGTAGGCGGCGTCAGACTAGGCCAGCGTGCACCGCACACCCCTTCGGCTGCCTAGAGTGTGAACTTGGGGCTCAGCAGTCCTCCTGCAAGCATCTACCTGCCGGCCCAACTTCCTTCCTTCCTTCCCTCCTTCCCTCCTTCCCCCCTCCCTCCCTCCCTCCCTCCTTCTTCTGAGACAGGGCCTCTGAAGTGTCGGGATGACACGGGTCCCTGCATGGCTTGTTAACATTTTGTTTGTTTGTTTGCTTGTTGTGTTTGTTTGTTTCTTTATTTATTCATTTTGTGGCTGGCTCAGCCTGCCCTGGTGGTGGCGCTGGCGCAGCATGTGGTGCCAGGGATCGAACTGCAGTCCCCGCAGTTGCCTGAGCCCTCCCAAGCAGGCGCTTTAGACCACTGAACCATCTCGCCGGCCCCGGCTTGTTAACATTTAATGGTAACCTAGGCTGCCCCCGACCTTCAAACCCAACAGCAGCCTTCACGGAGATCCACCTTCCTGCTGCTTATATCCGAGGGAAAGGAGCAGCAGTGCGCAGACGCGAGTGTGTTAAGTAACGTGGACTGAGGAAAAAAAAGTGTAAGGAAGATGGAGAGCAGCCAGGTGTGATGGCCTAAGCCTCAACCCCAAGACTCAAGAGGCTGAGGCAGGAAAATTGCCAGGAGTTCTAGGCCAGCCTACGTGCTATCGTGAGTTCAAAGCCATTCTGAAAGGCTGGCAAGATACCAGACTAAGCACCTGCTTAGGCAAGTGCAGGGACCCAGGTTCAATCCCCAGTACCGCATGCCGTGCCAGCCCTGTGCACAGGGTGCTGAGCTGATGACTTAGTCCGGCCGGGCAGGGTGGCGCAGGCCTGTAATCCCAGCACTGGGGAAGTGGAAAACAGAAGGAACGGTCGGAGTTTCAGCTGTGTAGTGAGACCCTGTACTGAATACATTTTTAAAAAAAGCTGTTCTGGACTACGTGTCAAGACGTGGCGATGCATGCCGGTCAATCGCAGGGCTCTTGGGAGGCTGAGGCAGGAAGGCTGCAAACCTCCAGATCGCATCTGTAGCAGCTGGATCCAGGCGATCAGTGGCCACACACCTTCAGCAGCAGTGGGGAGGAACCAAGAGGCGCGCAGGCGTCTGAGGTGTCCAGAGTGCGGTGTGGGAGGCCTGGGCCAGTGCGTGGAGGTCGGGGGCCGGCTCCAGCAGGGCTAGGGGCAGGAGCCCTCCAAGGATCGCAGGACCAGCAGAGCGCGGGATGAGCAGGCGGGCCAGGGCGAGCTCTGCTCCAGCGCTCTAGGTTCAAATCCTGGAGGCCCAGTGTGTGCAACCCTGGTCAAGCTCTGTGTCTCCCCGCTGCACCCCGAGCCTTCGGCCCCTGGTGCCCACCTGACCCGGAGCCCCAGGCTGCACCCTCCTCCCCCGGTGCCCTGCTGCCTGTCCTGCCTGCTCCCTCGGTCTGCCTGGTGCCACAGTTCCTCCCCTTGCAAGCCCAAGCTTGGCGTCCTGTTTGGAAAACAGTGGAAGCACAAAGGGTGCACGGCAGGGGCCTCTGCGCCTCCTGAGGTGCCAGCTGACCCCACTACAGACTGACCGCAGGACAGGAAGGGGCCGGGCTGAGAGAGAGGCGCTGGGGTCTCTGCGGTGCGGTGGGCACCTGGCCGGATCCTCCCCTCAGCCACCGCCTGTGTGTGAGAAAAGGCACGCCCGCCCGAGGCCTAGCGCCCAGGAGGCGGAGGCGGGGGCTCACGCACTTCAGGTCACTAAGGCTGCATAGCATGACCCTGTCCCTATCAAAACCACAGCTTGCACCAGAGTGGGCTGGGTAGCTCAACAGTAGCACATTTTAATCTACTTATATTTATTTTTGCTTTTGTTTATTTTGGAAACAGGGTCGTAGTGTGTGATTCAGGCAGAATTCAAACTCACTAGGGAGCCCAGGCTGGCCCAGAATGTTCGGTGATCCTCCTGCCTCAGCCTCCAGAGTGCCGGGAGGCCTAGGAGGTGCCACCACGCCTGGCTATCTGGTTTGGCCGGATCTCGTCCTCCTCAGAACACACCTGCCTGCTTCCCCCGCCCCGTCCCTCATGTTCTTTCATCTTCCGGCCTCTTCCCAATGAACAGCTCTTATCTCGAACACGGGAGATCCTGGATTCCATCTCTACTGCCACAAAATAAGTACATAACTGAACAACAAAATGAAGCACTCTGAGCTAATTTGTTCTTAAATTTTTTAAACTCTATTTATTTGGTACAAGGTTTCGCTATGCAGTTCAGACTCATAGTGATCCACCTGTCCCAGCCTCCCCAGCACTGGAATTACAGGTGTTTCTGTGGTCCACATGGCACGCCTAGGGTGCCGGGACCAGCACAGTGTGTAAGATGGGGACTCAAACCCCGGTCCCTGCACTTGCCAGGCAGGCACTTAGACCGCTGAGCTATCTCCCCAGCCCCTAATTTTGTTTTCTTGACAGAGGGTCTCATCGTGTAGTATACAGGCTCTGTATGGAACCCATACTGGCCTCAGACTCACAGAGATCGGGCTACCTCAGCCTCCAGAGTGCTGGGGTGACAGCAGTGCGCTACTTGCCTGGTCATTTTGACACAGGGTCTCACTATGTGATTGAGGCTGGCCTTGAGCTCACTTTGTAGCCTAGGCTGGTCTCAAACTCCCCACGATCCTCCCCGTGGGGAGTTTGAGTGTTGGGATTACAGATGTGCATCACCACACCTGGCAATTAACTTTTTTTGTTTGTTTTTTGGCGGGACGGGAGTTTGAACTCATGACCTTGCACTTGCCAGGCAGGCACTTGTGCCACAGAGCTATCTCCCTGGCCCCTAATTAACTGTTTTTTAAACAGCAAATAAGTGCTGTTGAGCAGCAAAATCATGCAGGTCCTTTCTCTCGCTTGTGTCGCTGCCCTTGTCTCTGGCATCCTCCTCTTTAGGGAATCCAGCTCCCCCTCAGGCTGCTTGTGTCCCCTCTGACCCAAAGCCCTGGGGACTGTCCCAGTGGCATGCTGTGTCCCCGACCAGGCTCTGTCAGCACTGCGGAACCCTCTCCACACAAGCTCTGTGCCCCTCCTTCATGTCTGGCTGGGGCTCCTCACTCTCCATGTCCCCATCTCTGCTGCGGCCGCAGTACTCCACGCGTCAGTGACTTGTCCCTCCTGTTAGAGCATCGAGGTAGGTGAGAGAGAGGAGCAGAGGATGTCACATGCGCCACAAAGTCTTGCCTTCATTGTTTTAAGAAAGCTCCCACTACGTCTCACTGCACATCCAGCTTGGAAAACACTGCACTGACGGGGTAACGCCAGGCCTAGAATCCCAGCACTTGGGAGGCTGAGGTAGGAGGACCCTTGTGAGCCCTGTCAGAAGGACAGAATGGCACAGCTTGGGCTGAAGGGCAGACTTGAGGCAGAACTGCCAGAACGGAGAGGACTCGGTGAGGGTCACCTGTCACCCTTAGTGGGAAACTTCCCTGGGGCAGCCAAGACAACACGCCACATCAATTCCAAAGGATTTTGGAGATGTCACCCAACCAGGGGTGAAAAGGAGGTTTTGGGGTGGGGAGAGAGCTCAGTAGAATAAGCGCTCGGCTGGCAAGCTCAAGGGCCTGAGTTCAATCCCTGGTTCCACCAAAAAATAAAAAATAAGGAAAAGGGAGGATTTACCAAAGGTCACAAAGCAGGTCAGAGGGCAGGCTGGGACAGGATTCCAGGTAGGCTGCAACAGGGGCTGAGGGCAACGGCTCCCACTTTTTCTGTTTTGGTAGCGGGGATCAGGACCTTGTGCTTGCCAGGCAGAGGCTTGTGCTGCCATCACTCCGTGGACTCCCACTCTTTTTCTCTTTAAATTTTTAAAGTTTTTTTTTATTGGTGTGCATTTACAATACATAATGATCCCCCTCATCGCAGGAGCTGCCAGTGAACACGCCACTGCCCAGGGTGACTCTTCAGGTGAAAGGCCCCCCTCCCCCCCTCCCGTCCCTTGAGAAAGGCCGGACTTCCCAAAGTCCAGGCAATAGGATTTAGACTCACTCTTCACTCCCACTCGCAGGGACTCTCCTGCCTCAGCCTCTCAGGGGCTGGCTTGGGGTTCAAGAGCTCAAAGCTCTTGAAGCTCCCTCTGAGACCTGGCTGGCTGCAGCTGGCAAAGCAGAGAGGAGAAAAGGATTCTATTTTATAGTTTTATTCCCATTTTATAGCTTGGCAAACCAAGGTTGCTAGGTAATGGCTGAGGCAGGAGCTGAAACCCCATGCTGCTCTTCCTGTTAAATCTGAGAAAAGCCAGAACTCCCACGAGTGTAGCTCCCCTCCCCCTCCCCGCCAGTCGGGGAGTCCCCTCCACTTCCTTTTTGCATCAGGCTCCCTGCTTCTCGCCCAGGGCATCAGGCTGTGGAAAGAACCAGTCCACCCACCCTGCAAGCCCATCCCCACCATAACCTTTCCGGGGAAATTACCCTTCCCTGAGCCGGGCACTTGGTGGGCAACCTGCTCCCATCTGCCCTGAGCAGGCAGTAAGCTGGCACACAGGGAAACTGAGATTCCAGTAAGTCACTGTCACAGCCAGTCAGAGGCACAGCTGAGACTGGAACCCAGCTGTCCCGATTCTGGCGCACCCCACCCCATCTTCTTTCTTTTTATTTTCTTGAGACAAGGTCTTGCCATGTAGTTCAAGATGGCCTTGAACTCTCAAAGATCCCGTTGCTTCGGCCTCCTAAGCGCACTGTACTAACCCTCCCACTCACAGGCTGGGGTATCTCGGGATGCTTAACCCCTGCGAGCGCCCCAAGGTCAGGAGCTTTACTGAGGTGCGGTGCAAAATAAGGCACGCAAAAGCGCCGAATAGGAATCCAACGCGCGCGCCCTGGACCGGCAAGGGGCCGGGGACAAACGGGCAAGGGCAGAGGTCACACCCGCTGTCCCCGGGACCCGGCAAAACCGAGCGCGGAGCTGGCTTGCAGAAGCGAAAGCGCGGCGCCCCACAACCTCCCCCGCACGGTTCCGGGAACCGGCCGGCGGGACTTCGCGGAAAGGCGCACAGCGGCTGGGGACCGTCCCGCCCGCAGGCGCAGCCCCGGCCCGCAGCACAGCGCGCGGCGCACAGCCCGGCCAGGCGCGGTCGGGCCCGAGCAGCAGCACCGCGCGCTTCCGCCCGCCCGGCGGCCCCATAATCCCCTTCTGGCTCCGGGGACGGGCGGGGCGGGGCGGGGCGGGGCGGGGCGGGGCGGACCGAACCGGAGGAAATAATTTTCTGTTTGCTTGTCGCTGCCCCATTCCCTTTGCGGCGCGGGACACGCTGAGCCGGCGGGGGCGGGAGACGGGAGCGCGCTGGAAGGGCGGGCGGGGAAGGGCCGGGCGGGCTGAGAGCCGCCGCGCGTCTCCCGGCTCCAGCGAGGGCTTTCGTTGGGTCGCCGCCGCAGGCTGTGCACGCCCCGCTTCCCCAGGGACGGTGAAGAGGTGAAGTCGCACTGTGGAGATGTGCGTGCGCTGCACCCGGAACCCGTGACCAGGCCACGATGGACTTAGGCCACTTGTTGGTCCTGTTCCTGCTCCCCTTTTTGAGACAGTCTGGCGATGTAGTTCGGGTTGGCTTTTTTTTTTTTTTTTTTTGCGGGACCGGGGTTCAAACTCACGACCTTGCACTTGCCAGGCAGCCACTTGTGCCTCGGAGGTTATCTTCCCAGCCCCCGGGTTGGCTTTCAACTCACGTGGAGCCCCTCGAACTGCATACAGGGAGACCTTCCTGCCTCAGCCTCCGGAGTGCCTGGATTAGGAGCGTGTGCTGCCACGCCCGTCTGTGTCCTGCTCCGTATTTTGTGAACCCGCACATCTGGTGGGCGATGGGGATGATAAACGTGCTCAAACTCAGCCCTGGGTACCCAATGCGAATTCACCCTAGCTCGCGGCAGCGGGCACACATTTGGGTGGGGATCCTTGCGGATGAGATCGCAGCCCCGCCCAGACACTGGGGCGACATGGGATGGCCGAACCTAGAGGACACAGTAGCTTCAAATACTGCTCCTTTCCGGGTGTGTGCTTGGACCAAATCATTTAATTCGTGGGACCTCTCCTGCGCCACCCCTAATATGGGAGTTTAGGACCGGTCAAATAGCTAAGCAGATTAAAGCGCCTGCTTAGGCAGACGCAGGAGCCAAGGGTTGGATCTCCGAGACCGTCGTGCCGGCCTGCCCCGGGTGCGCGCTGAGGCGGCGTGGTGACGCGCTCCTATAATTTCAGTGCTTGGGAGGCTGTAAATAGGAGGATCGCTACGAGTCCGACCTACGTAGGGTGACCACTAAATGCATTTAAAAAAAGGGGCCGGCGAGATGGTTCAGTGGTCTAAGGCGCCTGCTTAGGAGGGCTCAGGCAACTGCGGGGACTGCAGTTCGATCCCCGGCACCACATGCTGCGCCAGCCCCCACCACCAGGGCAGGCTGAGCCAGCCACAAAATGAATAAATAAAGAAACAAACAAACACAACAAGCAAACAAATAAATAAAAAA
>PVKN010022425.1:0-15160 GCA_004027915.1 Capromys pilorides
AAAGAAATAAGGAATAGCTGGACCTTTTCCCTCTTCCTCCTCCTTCTCCTCCTCTTATTTTTCTTCCTCTTCTTTTCTCTCTAGCTCTTTCTTCACCCTCTCCTCTGTCTCCCCTTGCTCTGCCTCTTTCCCTCCCTCCTTCTACCCACTTTCTTGTCCCCCTTCTCCTCTTTTTTCTTTCCCCTTGCCCTAATACCCCTATCTCCCTTTCTCCCTTTGTAGGGCAAAAAACAAACATCATCTACCATCATCCACACATTACATCAGGCGCCAGAAACTTCCTAACTTCCCCTCCTCACTTCTCAGCCAAGATTCTCAAGAAAGGAATCCAATAGGTCCGCCAGGGATCTTGAGTCTATTTCTTTGCCAATCATCCAAGGCCAAGGGTGGAATCTGAGAAGTAACAACAATTTGTTTAGTGTCCCTGTGACTAGAGTGCTGGAATGGGGTAGGGGTTGGTTTTACTCAAAGAAAGGAAAGATTTTTTTTAAAATATATTTGAAATAGGATCAGCAGTAAGGAATATAAAAATGCATGGAAGGCACAAGAAAAGTTAGTAAAACAGTTCTGAGTGGCCAGACTAGGCTTACCTTCATTTCTGAAGGAGCTATCTCAGTAGCTGTGGGGCTAACGACTGTTTTGGGATGAGATGTAGAGAAAGCAGGTAGCATAGTTTTGAGGGAGCCTGAAGAGGCTGTTCCAAACATAGTAAATAACTATACAAATGAGTAAGAGGAAAGCCATGAGAGGATATTTTTAAAAGCAAGTTTCTCCATTTATTAGCTAAGAGGACATCCTGTCCTCTGGATAAAAAAAGATGGAGTAAATTTTCACTACTTAAGTGAGAAATTAATTTGTCTCTGTACTACACATAAACAATGCATGTCCATTAAGTTTTTTTTTTTTTAATGTATTTGGCACAGGGTCTCACTACACAGCTCAGACTCATAGTGATCCTCCTGTTTTCAGCCTTCCTAGCATTGGGGTTATAGACATGCACCCCCATGCCTCGTCTCGGTGGCCAGCTCATCACACCCAAAGGGGGAACTGGCAAAGCATGTGGTGCCAGGGATTTATGTCTGGGCCCTGCACTTGCCAGGCAGGCACTTAGTCCACTGAGCTTTCTCACCATCCCTGAAAGGAAATATTTTTCAGACATAAGTACGTGATTGAACTCTTCAAATTCTAATAATCTTAAAATCTGAACTTCAGATACAGTGTCTTTGTTTGAAAATGACTAATAGTGTGTTTGTTTGGAGTTTTTTTTTGTTTTATTTTGTTTTTAATGATGACCCTTTAAGCCAGGGCTAGCACTGCTCTTCAGTTGCCCAGGAATTTTGTGTGTGCAGCAGGGTTTAGCAGAGCAGTTGGATTTGGGGGCCAGACAGATCTCTACACCCCACACCATCAACCCCTATCTCAAAGCACGGCCTCCCAGCATACTGCCAAAGACAGTGGCCCTGTGGGGCGGAAATGTAAGCCTTGCTGTTGCGAACTCCACTGAAATTTCCTTTTTCTGCATTACACAGAGATAGTCCTGGCTCTCATCGCCACAGCTCCTGCTTGAGCCACAGATGGCAAATGGAATGCGCAGCCCGCCCCTTGCTCCCTGGCCCAGCTGCCTCCTCATTCCTTGACAGTAATGCTGCTTCAGAAGCGGGCGCTTGGAGCCAGCCCTCGCTAGGCACAGCAGGGTGGGCAAGGCCGGAGGAAAGCTGGCAAGGAGGGAAGTAGGGCCGATTTATTTTATGCCTGTCCCAGTAGCCTGGAAGGTACCAGGAAGAGCGGGCAGTGAGAGACACTGCAGCAGATAACAGAGCTTTAACAGGTGAGGGGTGGAAGCGAGGGGCATGGGAAATGACAGCCTCGCTTGCCAAATCTCAGGGACACCTGCATCTAATTTAGCATAAGGAAGATTTTATGGAAAGGGGCCACCACCATCCCCAGATGCAGACTCTCACTAAATCTAGTCTTTTCTGTCTCGTAAGCCTCACTCCAAATTATTTGCTTCCCTCCACCCCCACCCCACCAGCGCTAAGCCACCATCATCTCCTGACTGAAGAGCTACAGCCACTCTGTCTGTGTTCACCCTTTGGCCACAACTGCTCATTCTCTACCCTGGAACCAAAATAATCTTTGGAAGTTGCAGGTCTGATTTTGCCTCCTTTTTTCTGCTTAAAATTCACCAATGCCCCTTACCCTGAATAGAATCCCAAGTCTTTTTGTTAGAGGGCTTCACAACTTGAGTGTAGCTCAACCCAATAGGTTCAAGCGTCAACGAGGGCTGCGCTACATGGCAGATGCAGTGGTACCCGGCATGGTTGCCCTCCCTGCACCACGATGAACAAAGCTCCAAAGAACAGCACCTGTTTCCATTTCAAGGGCTGTGGTTGCAGCTAGACAGTGGGTGGCAGGATGAAAGTGCTAGGGAACAGATGTTCCCCTGACCCTGGAGCAGGCCTCAAAAAACGATGGAAGATGAACAGCCCGCTCCATCGCTCTTTGAATGGGCAGGTGAGCTGAATGCTAACAGGGTCCCAGAGTTCCCCTTTCCCAGCCCTGTCCTCTCCCTGTCTCATGCTGCATCCTCTGCTGCTATTAGGGAGCATCTCCTACATAAAACTCTTGCTTTTAAATCCTAATCAAAAGGTCTTCTTTGCAGGGGGTGGGGAGGGATTCCAGAAAAAGTAATTATTTTCACAACTGAATCTTCCATCTCACATTATCATGGATGGACGGTGCTCTCGGCAGCCTCTGGATCTTTGCACAAATAGCCACCACTGTTTAGCATGCCCCCCTCCAGCCCCACTGTCCCTTTCATCTGCTGGATGGAACTCACACTATGTTCAGCTTCTCATTGAGCTTAGATCTACGTTCTTGGGTAGAAATGCTCTGATCACACACACATACACACACACACACACACACACATTTTGTCCCCCTTGGAGTTTTCTCCTCCATTATCTTTCATTATACTTATCCTGCCTATAATTATTTATTCCCCCACTGAAATGCTAGGACCTTTAGGACAGTGGTGGCTCCTTTTTGTATCCCCAGAGTAGAGCACAATATAGATGCTCAATGTAAAGTTGATTAAATAGTGTTTAAATTCTAAAACTGAGAGAAAAGAAAACTAAAGAGCAGGTAAACTCACCCAGAAGTGGAAATGTTCAATGCATGCTAATTGGAAGATCACAGCCACATCACTCAACACCCCCCGTGGGCCAGGCATCTTGCCAAGGGTTTCTCAAGCATCACCTCAATTAACCCTCATAGGCTGGTACTGATGTTATCCCTGTTGGACAAATCGGGAAAAGCAGTCAAATCCTATTGCACAGAGCAACAGGAGGCCAAGCTGAGATCTGAACCCAGGGAGTCTGGCACTAGCCAACACATACTTAACCTCCAGCCTCTCCTCCTCTTGCCTCGCTGGAGTGATGCTCCATGTGTAGAGTCCTCCCACACTCCTGGAGGCAGATCTTCTCCTCCTCTCCTCACATTCAGGAAAGCTAACAGCCTCTCTATGTGCTTGAATCTGGGAAAAACAATGCCACCAAGTTAGGGAAATAAGCAGAGGTTCCCTAGGAAAGGAAAAAAGGTACAGCCTCCAAAGAGCAAGCCTGAAGGCTGGCATTGACAGTGTGCCCATCTGGGGACTAGCACATATTTCATGTAGTTTTCCTGCCATGGAAGGTTTATTTATTACCATTATTTATTGATGAAGCCCAGAGAGGCTAGCTAACCTGTCCCAGGGTCAGAAAACTAATAACTGGCAGTGAGGGGTTCAAACACAGGACTCGCAGATTGTAAAGCCCTACCCCCACGCACATACACACACACACACACACACACACACACACTCCTTCCTATTTAGAGAGATTTGTTCTTGCAGGACCAGCTATCGATCTTTCCTTCTTATTATGGGTCCTTAGTATCCTGTCAGTGATTTCCTGTGGGACCTGGGAAACTGCCTGACCACCTGGCTCTGCCATCACTGCCTTCAGCCAGGTGTCCTCGCCAATATCCAGAAAACTCTGAAGTCCTGTACAGCCTGTTTACCTCAGCCCAGACTAAGAAAAGCCCTTCGCCACAATGAAAAAATTCCCAGAAGCATAAAAGAAATTAGAGTATCACCAAGCTGCAGCTAAATAGAAAATGAGAAGGATCTAGGCCTAAAATACTCCCCGATTCTATCCTTGTTCTCTCCAAACAGCTTTCCTCTAATCCTCTGCCTTGTTCAATTGTTTCAAATGTGTTATTGCATTTGGGACTCACAAGTATGCAGGGGGTACACATCATTCTACCTATTCCCACAGAGGAGTAAACTGAAGCTCCAGTCCAGGTTCTAAAGCCAAGCCTCTTTCCAGCAGCCTTTCCAATGTTGCTGGATGTCTGGCTGCAAAAACCATACTAAAGCTCGATTTGGAAGGTTCCATACCAGCTCTGTTCTACCTGCACTTTTACCATCCCAGTATCTGGAGAAAGAGGGAGAGGCAAAGAATAAGGAGAAAGAAGCTTGAAAATAACCAGAGCACCAACCTAAGGGAAATGGTGATTTGAACTCAATAGAATTTGATTTCTTGTTATCTTTGAAGCAGATCTGATTCCCATGTATCAAGCCAAACACTGCCTCTGTGTTCTGATCAAATCTTTCTATGGAAACACCATTGGAGACATTTTCTGTAACCAATCAGGCTCTAAAAAGCACATATCCCCTAAACAAGTTACATAAGATTCCAACTCCAATATGCAATGTGCCATCACATTTACACAGGGCTAAATAGAAGCTGAACTCACAGAGCATTTTATGGAGCCAAAAGAAAACATATAGGTACTGAGATACCATCAAGGCCTTCCCATCCATACTCCAACCAAGAGAATCCTTTCTTAGCCACAGTCCCTGCCATCTTGTTTGTCTCTAAACTGATGCTCAAATTATGCACAAATCCTGGAACTTAAAATATTGAAATCCTTCTGTGTATTTCAATAAATTACATCCCCAAACGCCCTCAAGAAACTCTATCTAAAACAATAAGGAAATGCATCATCTTCTTATGCAAGTCCACTTCTTAAGGAAGTTCACTTGCAAGGAAAGTTTCAGGTCCAGCTGAGTCAGCTGTTCAACAAGCAACAGGTCCTTGTTGTCCCACTGGTCAGCCACCAAAGGGATTTCATTCCAACTCACTTACTTAAATCCAACAGGAGAAAGAAAGTTTACTTGGACTACCTTGGGTCTTGTGACTACACCAGGGCTAATAATGATCACCAAGAAAATGCCCCACAGAGACATTTATCACTGTTTGGAGATCTTTCTGTTTACCAAAACTTGCAGCCAGGAGTGGGGATGAAGATGCTACTGGCATCAAGTGGGGCAGAAATCAGGGCTTCTCTTAACTGTCCTACAGTGCACAGACCAGCCTCCACCACGAAGAGCTATCCTGTCGAAAAAGCCAACAAAAAAAAAAAAACCTACCTTGGATTAATCTCTATTGGATTGACAAATTACAACCAGCTAGCTTTTTTGTATCTAGATTCCTATGCTGCTGAATCACAAGGATTCATTCTGAGGTGCATTGTTAGGCAATTTTATCATTGTCTGAACATGACAGTAAACATATACAAACTATACAGTTATGATGTCACTAGGTAATGCAGTCTTATGGGAACACTACCATACAGGTGGTGGTCTATGTTTGATTGAAATAGTCTTATATAGCACATGACCTTAAAGCCTTACTGGAACACAGCCACATTCATTCATCCATGACATATTCTCTGCCACCATTTGCACACTACCATGGCAGTAATCACAGTAGCCATTTGTGAGAGTTATGTTCTGCCCATGGCCACCCAACATTTAGTACAATTACTCTATGAAATAGCTCCTGAAAAAGTTTGCTGACTTCTGATATAGATCTATCCTTAAGCTTGGAATGGAGATAATATGTAAATAAAATTCAAATTGTTTCAGGAAAAGGGTGAAAAATTGATGCTAAGAAAGAACAAACAGGGCTAGGGTGATAGCTCAGTGATCCAAGTGCCTGCCTGGCAAGCACAAGGACCCAGGTTTGATCCCCAGTACCAGATGCCATGCCAGCTCCAGAACCCTGGGTACTTCATGTTGACTACTAAAACTGGGCCTAGTGGTACACACATGTAATCCCAGCACTGGGGAGGCTGAGACCGGATGATCATTATGAGTTGAAGCTGCATGGCAAGACCCTGTACCAAATAAATAAATATATAATTTTTAAAAGAAATAAGAAACAATAAACATTTCTAGAATAAAGTCCTTCTGGAGGTCCCACCCATCTTCCATAGCTCTTTCAGGGTTCCTGATGAACAGTTATTCCTGCATAAAGACTGTGACCAAAACTAGGAACTTAGACCCTAAGTCATGTTTAAATTGGTGCGAGGTGGAAAGCCCCAACATCCCACACAAGAATTAAGACAATTCTCCCCCCTCAGTTAACTCCTACCACAGACACACAAATAATCATCAGAGAGTGATGAGCGCTGAACCCACAGAATCTCAGAAGCAGGCAAGGTATTCAGTCTACAGTATGCAGTCATGTGGAAATCATAGGAGAAGAAAATACAGGAGAAACAGGGCCAATTACTCAACAGGCAGGAACGGGGAGGGATTGGCAGAGGCATCCCCCGGTGGGACCAAGAAAAATGGCTACCTGACCACTATCCAATCCCATGATGCCCTGGTGGCCTGTGAGATTTTAAAGTGTCTATTCAAGAAACCCTTCTCCATAAACAAGCCCAACTAAGCTTCTGTTCTTTGGAACCAAAAGATTCCTGAGGAAGATGAGACCACTGACACCCTTTCTTAAGGGCATGGTAAATATTTGCTGAACAGCTTGACTGGCTCCTTCTCTCTCTTTCAATTCTAGTCACCTAGGCATTTCTATCCAACTTGGCAGTAGAATAGGCCAAACCTATATCCTGATTGAACATTTAAGACTTAAAACTAAGAAACCTTCCCAGGAAAAAAATGCATGGCTTTGTACAGTTACTTTAAAGGTTCTTCTTAAAGTAACTGTAAATGGTTACTGAACTTGTCAAACATTAAGTCAATATCAACTCTTAAAAAGAAGGAAACAGATTTTTTTAACTAGAAGAAAAGTCATGACCATTTCTTTTCCACCATAATGTCACTTTGATCCTCCTGCTCACTCAGCCTGGTTTAAATTATCAGAATTTCACCACTAAATGCTTTGTTCCCATTATTTCCCTATTTGATATTTTAATTGAATGGGAATCGTCGTGTCCTGGCCAATATTCCCCATCTGCTGCTGCTTCATTTTTTCTCTCTAGGAGTGCCTGGGACAACGCTCCTCTCCTTGAAACAAAATCTACTTTCCCTGGATTCCCCTGGATTTGATTTTCTTTCCTAGAGTCAGAACCATGCGCCTCCTAGGGGCAAATCTGTCCTGGAAGTGTTCTTCTGGAGGCCACCATCCGGGCTCCTGAGCTGTCCTTATGGAGAGGAGGATGACGGTGCTGAGCCTCTGTTTCCAATCCAGTCTCCTCATGCTGTGGCCTTTGGAAAAGGTTCCCTCTCTACTTGGGCAACAGCCAAGGCAGGAGCCACCAAACGATGATTCTGAGTACAACAAACTGACTTCTTCCCAGCCCCATTTTGCAAAGAGAAAGCCACTAGAAGAACCAAAATTGCAGCAAAGCCACATACATCATGTGAACATATTCAGCAGACATGCTCCCACTACGTGGCAGAATCTACAGATAAAGACTGGAGTTGTACAGTCCATAGCTCAAAAGAAGCCAGCATTGTAACACATCCCCACCACCCTGAGCCAGCAGTGGTTCGTGATGCATGCCTCAGCCATTGGGCCGCTTGTACCACTAGTGGTACCAGTGGATCTAGTCCCTTGTATTGGTATTTTTTACTAATCAAAGTAATAAAAATCTGCCTGATGGGACGGTCATGCAGTGGTTCAAACCACCTGACAGTGAGACATCCAAACTAGGGCCGTATCGTGAACATGTGGAGCAAGAATGTTCAACAAAAATATTACACAGCCATGTACCATGACAATTGGAAAATTTCTAGGAACCACATCAAAATGAGTAAAAGGAAACAGGTCAAAAAAATTTTTAATATTTTATCTGGCCCCCAAATATTGCTTTTTATAACAACTGAAAGAAGGGTTAGAACAGTGTCTGACACATGGTTAGCACTGTCTATGACAAATATGCACTGATGGATTTGTTCTTCCATTCAATATCTGTTTCAGAGACACGCCTTCTGTTCCAGGCACCACCCCCACCAGGTACAGAACAGGCAGAATCCCCAACCAAGAGGTAAGATTCATTTAAAACCAGGCAATGGAAGAAATTTAAAGCAGTGGGCATAGTGCTTCTCCCCTCTGGAAAAAAAAATGATATTAGAAACAATCCAAATATCAATCAACTAATGAATGAATAAACCAAATGTGGTATATGAGCATAATCATAGAATATTATTAATTTTTAAGAAAGAATGGAAAAGCCAGGTGTAATGACAGATGCCTGTAATCCCAGCACTTGGGAAGCTGACACAGGAGGATTACCGAGAGTTTGAGACCAACCTGGGCTGTATGAGGCCTTCTAAAAGAAAAGCACAAAAAAAAAAAAAAAATCAAACTACCACTTTGATGAGCCTTGAAATCCTTAGCATAAGTGAAAAAAAAGTGACAAGAGGTAACTCACCATATAATTCCAGTCATATACAGTATTGATAACTCCAAAAACTACAGGTACAGAAAGTAGATTTGTAGTGGGGCAGAATGGGGTATGAGTGCTATTAGGCATAGGGTTTCTATGGGGAGTGATGAAAACATTCTAGAGTTAGGTATTGGTGATGGTTACACAATTTTGTGAATATATCATTTAAAGGGATAAATTTTATGATATATAAATTATATCTCAATTTTACAAGAATAAAGGAAAAAAATCTTTAAAATGTTTAGGGACCGGGATCTAGCTCAGTGGCACAGTGCCTGCCTAGTATAAGTATAAGGCCATGAATTTGATTCCCAATACAAAAAAAATCTCTAAAAGAAAAAAAAAGGATGGTATCCTAATAGGATAACATATTGTCTCCCAAAATTCAAACTCTAGTGGTGATAGTTCAAGTACTGAACATGACTACATGTAATAGTATTGAGCATGAATATAAGTAATAGTATTTACACAAAAGTATAATATGTGTAGGCCCCCATGTCCCAATAAGGATCTCTAAAACCACCCAATGTAGACCCTCATCAAAAGTGAGGCTGCCTTGCCTCTGTCACGATCACAGGTGTAAGAGAAACATAAAAAGGTATGGTTGAAATTTACTGATCTGGGACAGGATTTGGGGCTTGAAATCTGAGTACCAGATGAACCTTTTTGAAGCTTCCAGATGAAGCATCTGAAATTTTTCACCAGCTTTGTGATTGGACTGATATAATTTTGCTAGTTAATTATCAAAGAATGGCTAGTCACTATGTGCCCAGTATGGGGCATAGGGGGGATGAGTTTTGGGTAAGCAGTTTCAGCTCAGCTAAAATTCCTTTTAAAGAACTGGAACCAGTAACGTAGCTCAGCAGCACAGCGCCTGTCTGGCAAGGGCAAGGTCCTGAGTTTGATTCCTGGTACCAGAAAAGAAAAAAATTGGATTGGAGGATTCTGCTCTGCTTATTTGGTTTTGATGTTCTACTATATTATTGACCTAGTCCATGTTGCCAGGTGCAACCCTAGGCTCTGAAGATCTCTTATTCACAGGTGCTCAAGAGCTAGAGGGAGAGCAAATAATTAGATGAGTACTAACAGGGAAGAGTGATGTGAACTGTTGTGCAGGAGGAGAGACAGTGAGGACCTACGCCACTGAGCTCGATGCCTCTCTGGCATTGATCCTGAAGGAATCCAACTTAACCAGAAAAGGAGAGAAGCAGAAAGCAAGAGAGTATGTGTATCCAGCAGAGATCAGAGTGTGCCCAGAAGAACAGCATACCTCAGAAAAT
This sequence comes from Capromys pilorides, assembly GCA_004027915.1. Taxonomy (NCBI): domain Eukaryota; kingdom Metazoa; phylum Chordata; class Mammalia; order Rodentia; family Capromyidae; genus Capromys; species Capromys pilorides. The sequence continues at coordinate 10,017 of PVKN010022425.1, forward strand.
GAAAGGACTTAGTGTGCCCAGGTGGGAGTAGAAGGAAGGCAAGCAAGGAAACTGCTGGTTTGGACCTTCTAGCCCTACAAAATGGAGCTCGAAATGAGGTCAGTGAATGACTCATCACAGCTAAATGGGGATGAGAGGGTTCACAGAGAGTAGAATGTTTCATTCCATGTATGCTAGGCGCTGAGAACTTCATAGCAATCAAAAGTACCCTTGACACTTAGAAAGTCCCATGGGCAGACATACAGTTACAGAATGAATTGTACATCTCCCAAAAAAAACTGTATAAAGCAATGCTAGCCCTCACTGTGACTGTGTTTGGAGATAGGGACTTTAAGAAGGTAATTGAGGTGGTATCATGTCATAAGAATAGGACTCCGATACATTAAGACTGATGACCTTAAGCAGATGAAGAAACCCCAGGGATGGGTGGACACAGAGGAAAGGACATAGCATGAAGGTGGCCATCTACACACAAAAGGAGTTGCTTCCAGGAAAACCAATTCCACCAGCATCTTACCTTGGGATGGAAGCCTCCAGAATTTCAAGAATATTAATTTCTGGTGTTTGAGCCATTAAGTCTTTGGTACTTTGTTTTGGTAGCCCAAGAAAACTTGTGCAAATATAAGCAGAAGCTCCAGACCCATCCTAGCCTACTCCCAGCACCATCAGAAGCTTTGAACACTGGTATGGACACCCTAGCTCAATATCTAAGCTCTACCTATGTCCTATAGCAGCTATCTCTTGGCCTCCTGAAGGCCTGGGAGATACACACAAGTGGTTTTATGCACAGGGGAGACAGGCAAGGTAAGAGGTCTGGGGAGGAGTTGGAAATGGACTCAAAACTATTTGTACCATCTAACAGGGGTATAAGGAGATTGAGTAAGTAGCTATGGTCTCTACATCCCAGGACAGGTCCAAATTAGAACCTCTTCCTAAGATTGCTTACTGACACAAGGTCCCAAGGAAACCTCTCTTCTTAAAAAAAAAAAAAATCAAATATTTGATTGATGGATTGATTGATTGATTGATTGATTGGATACAGAGTCTTGCTGTGCAGCCTGGACTTGGAGTGATCCTCCTATCTCAGCCTCCCCAGCACTGGAATTACAGGCATGTACCAACATGCCCAGTTTCAGTGGCTGGTACAGTGAGCCCAGGGTTCCAGTGTCAGCACAGCATGTGGTACCAAAGATCAAACTCTGGTCCTTGCACTTGCCAGGCAGATGCTTAGACCACCGAGCTATCTCCCTAGCTCAGAAACCCTTCTTTAATCTATGCACTTGCCCCAAGAGGAACCTTTCCCTCAGAGAGGCAAAAGATTAAAATATATCAGCTGAGGGCACTGAGTTATTGAGCACCTGCCAGGGGCCTAGCATTGGGCTGGATCCACGAGTTCCATCCTCAGAGAAGTCAAATTCTCTGCAAAGCAGCAGATGCACAGGAAGTTACTGCAGCAGTGCAGATGAGTACCAAGATGAGGGAGCTATGGCAGGGGGGAACAAAACACACGACCCTGCCAGGGTTTACAGGGAATAGGAAGAGGAGTAAGAAGAACAAACTCCATGGAGAAAATAATGCCTGAACTGACTCTTGGAAAATGAGTTAACAGACAATAAGTACAGAGCTTAGCAAGGTTTAAGACCAGAGAGAGGCACAGATGGGTCTTTCCCCTGCCCCTCAAAAATACCTGGATATCCAATCCCAATGTTTGACTATTCTCGCAAAGACAATGAGAAAGTGTGCCTCAGCTTCTACATCAGAAATGAAAATCATCACATATATTGCATGATATCACTGTGAGATTTAAATGCTTAGTATAATGGCTAGTTCATGTTGTTTAATAAATGCTTAAAAATTATAAGTATTATTGAAAGGCTATAGGGAGATTAATTCCATGAGAATAATAATAACATAAAATATGACAGCTACCATTAGTTAACACTTGCATGTACCAGCCATGGTGCTAAGTACTTCATGCATATCATTGCTTTTCTTCAGAATATTTGTCACTACTTGGTACTGCACCAGGCATTGTGTGATTGTGTGGTTACTGCCTGCCTCTCCCACTGAATGGAAGCCCCACAAGGTCAGGATGCTGCTTGTCTTGTTTGCTGCTGAGCCCTACAGCAGGATCTGTCATCTTAACTACAAGTTCAATAAAGAACTGAATTGAGTAAATAACTAGTGATCCTACTTACAAAAATCCAGGGAAGCAAATATGATTACTTTGACTATTTCAAAGAAGGAAGCTGCAACATAGAAAGATTATTCAAGGCCCAGTCAGGTAGCTCAGCAGATTAATGAGCCTGCTTAGGCAGATGCAGGGACCAGGGTTTGACCCCCACTGGCTTGCCTTGCTGGTCCCACCCCCAGGGCATGCTGAGGCATTGATTGAGACCAGGCATGGTGGTGTGCATCTATAATCCCAGCACTTGGGAGGCTGAAAACAGGAGGATCACTATGAGTCTGAGCTGTATAGTGAGACCCTGTAAAGCCTGTACTAAAAAAAAAAAAATTATTCAATGTGGGCAAAACATGTGAAACAGAGAAGCATAGAAATCAGTGAAGAGACTGTTGCAGACCTGAATGAGGAAAGCTAGAATGGGGAGAAGTTACTAAACTGAACAGACTTTTAAAAGGTAAATGGAAGAATAAGTGCTAGCCTGGCAAACACAGAGCAATGAGTTCAATCCCTGGTACTGCAAAAAATAAACAAACAAAACAAAAAAGGTAAATGGAGTAAGTGGATGGATGGATGGATGGATGGATGGATGGATGGATGGATGGATGTGGGGAGGATTGGTGAATGCATGAATGGATGGATGGATGTGGGGGTGATAGGTGGATGCATGGATGGATAGATGGGTGGATGGATGTGGGGGGTGGGTGGATGGATGGATGGATGGATGGATGGATGGATGGATGTGGAATGATATGTGGTTGCATGCATGCATGGATGGATGGATGGATGGATGGATGGATGGATGGATGTGGGGAGGATAGGTGGATGCATGGATGGATGGATGGATGGATGGATGGATGGATGGATGGGTGGGTGGATGGATGGATGAATGGGTGGGTGGATGGATGGATGGATGGATACATTGCTCAATATATGACTGGGTAGTTGAGTGAGTGCATTGTGCACACATGGGAGACTATCTGGGTAGATTATGGATGAGAGGATGAGTATATCTTCAGAGGTACCTCGCGTCCTTGTATGAAGCATTTTATGCAGAGAGTAAATTTTTAACACTAACTAGAACAAATATAAAAATACTGTCCAACTGATAAGAGCAGAGCCTGTAACACCATGAGATTCAGAGAAAATAACAATCCTCTCCAAGATGCAGTTATACGATATTTTCCAAGACCCACATGCTCAATTATTCTTCCTTTTACCCTTCTAAGTCAAATAAAGCATAAATCAGCCTTTAGCCTGCCATTCCTTCGTTGATTTCCAAACCCACAGTGCTGAGGCTTTAAATTATTCTGTACCTAACTTGGTTAAGCAATACCTGAGTCTAGCTAGGATAATCTTATTGTCAGGGAAACAGAGTTGGCCTGACCTGCAAAGCTCCTGCTGCTGCTGCTGCTGCTGCTATTCTGCAGAGAGCATTAAAGGCAACTCAGAATGGCTTTGAAAGATGATTCCTGTCCAGTTGAGTTCAAACAGACACCCAGTCATAAAATTCCCACTTGGGTCCTTCTTCCTTATTAAAGACACAACATAGACAGGTTTCGTCTGCTTTCCTTTTCTTCAATCCCTTGTCCTCCAGCTTTTCCTTAAACACACACACACACACACACACACACACACACGATTCACTGCTATGTTTAGAGAGTTGATAAAACATATTAAGGTAATTTATGGAAACTTCCCAAAAACATATTATCCCAATCCTTCTTTGAAATCACTCTATTAGCAATGCATTCCTTTGTGCTAAGCATTGCCCTCTTGTGGGCTGATCATCTCTTTTTAAATAATTGTCAAGAATTCCATCTGCTGGATTAGCAGGAGGCACTATGTCTCTATGGGAGAAATCCTCCTAACCTCTAAATTATTCAGATTACCCTGAGGCATTGAGTAGTCCATCGAAGCATCTTATCCAACCTCCACATCTCACTGGGGTGGATGCTGGCTGATTCTGACGCTTGACATTCGGGAAAAAATGGTGCATCATAGTGTGCCTGGGAAAACGGGCTACTCCACGATGGCCAGCTGGGGGCTTGCTTCTAGACAAAGCCACTGACCCTCTTCTAAATAATGCTTACCACCCTTCCCACATGCCAGTCAGGCTGATCGTACTACCTGTGTGCTCCTTCTTCAATCACCAAGTCTCAGACCAGTTCTTTCTAGGGTACAATGTGTGTGGGTGGGTCTAAAGATAATGTTTTATTGCTATAAAGAAACATAACGCAAGTTTACCATTTTAAGCATTTTTAGGTGTCCAATTCTATAACACCAAAGATATTCTCATGTTTGTGTGACCAACATCACCATTCATCCAGTTTTTATCATGAAAAATAGAAAATCTGTACCATTAAGAATATCTCCACCTATACCATTGCCCCTGGTAACCTCAATTCTACCATGTCTCTATGCAGTTCCCTATTCTAGAGAACTCTATAAGTGGAATAACACATTTATCCTTTGTGGCTGGCTTTTCTGCATTCACCATATTTGTAAAGTTCATTCACAGTTCATTATAGTGTGTGTCAGAATTTCCATTGAAAAATTGGACTATACTTCATTGTATAGGTAAATGTTATGGTTTATGTCTAGTTGTCCCCCCAAAGCCTCATGCAATCATGGGGCGGGGACTTCTAGAGTTTGAGACATGAGTCATGATCCACTAGGATTATGTGTTACAATTGGTTCCTCCCTGGAGCATGATCTGGGCCTACCTAGGATCTGATTGGCTCCTCCCTAGAGCAGGATCAGGGGCCTATCCTGGGGTATGACTGGTTCCACCCTAGGGCACAATGGGCCCACGTCAGAGTGACTGAGCACAAAGAGACTTTTTGAAGGGCTGTTACTCTCTGCTCTGGTGAGTTGGTTGTTCTGCCGCCATGAACTGGATACCCTCTGCCCTGTTCCACGCAGCCTTGGGCCAGCCGAATATGGACTGAAACCTCCAGCA